>CATIWC010003169.1:0-95850 GCA_948472305.1 Vicia faba | reverse complement strand
AAATAGACTTTTATATAGGTTTGTAGGCTAATCAGACATTAAAAATGACTAGGCTCAGATCTACAAATAAGCTTATAATAGATTACCGGTTCGTCTTAGACTTTGAATTTTTTAGCTCTCAGACTCAGACTTGATAAAACCTATCTCGGCCCAACCTATTTTTCAATTTATCGATTTATTTGTGAATTCATTGAAAAATAAGTCACACCTCTTTATAATTTGAATCTTCATAGGAGTTTGATTAAAAATGAATGAGTAAAAGTATGTATGTTTATAGGCTTTTTTTTCTATTTATTCGGATTTATATTTTTAAGTTATTTATATTAACAATAAATTATTATAATTATTTTTATGTAGGAGAAATATAATAAAATATAGTATTAAGTATATTTCCTTAAGAAAATATAAGTATAATCATTACTAAAAAAAATTCAATATATATACACGGACAAAATAACATTATTATACTATTCGGCATATTTATTCTCATTGATTTTTCAATTTGTCAATTTATTTAACATTACTTGAATTGTTAATTTACAAATGTTTAAGTGAAATAGACTTTTATATAGGTTTGTAGGCTAATCAGACATTAAAAATGACTAGGCTCAGATCTACAAATAAGCTTATAATAGATTACCGGTTCGTCTTAGACTTTGAATTTTTTAGCTCTCAGACTCAGACTTGATAAAACCTATCTCGGCCCAACCTATTTTTCAATTTATCGATTTATTTGTGAATTCATTGAAAAATAAGTCACACCTCTTTATAATTTGAATCTTCATAGGAGTTTGATTAAAAATGAATGAGTAAAAGTATGTATGTTTATAGGCTTTTTTTTCTATTTATTCGGATTTATATTTTTAAGTTATTTATATTAACAATAAATTATTATAATTATTTTTATGTAGGAGAAATATAATAAAATATAGTATTAAGTATATTTCCTTAAGAAAATATAAGTATAATCATTACTAAAAAAAATTCAATATATATACACGGACAAAATAACATTATTATACTATTCGGCATATTTATTCTCATTGATTTTTCAATTTGTCAATTTATTTAACATTACTTGAATTGTTAATTTACAAATGTTTAAGTGAAATAGACTTTTATATAGGTTTGTAGGCTAATCAGACATTAAAAATGACTAGGCTCAGATCTACAAATAAGCTTATAATAGATTACCGGTTCGTCTTAGACTTTGAATTTTTTAGCTCTCAGACTCAGACTTGATAAAACCTATCTCGGCCCAACCTATTTTTCAATTTATCGATTTATTTGTGAATTCATTGAAAAATAAGTCACACCTCTTTATAATTTGAATCTTCATAGGAGTTTGATTAAAAATGAATGAGTAAAAGTATGTATGTTTATAGGCTTTTTTTCTATTTATTCGGATTTATATTTTTAAGTTATTTATATTAACAATAAATTATTATAATTATTTTTATGTAGGAGAAATATAATAAAATATAGTATTAAGTATATTTCCTTAAGAAAATATAAGTATAATCATTACTAAAAAAAATTCAATATATATACACGGACAAAATAACATTATTATACTATTCGGCATATTTATTCTCATTGATTTTTCAATTTGTCAATTTATTTAACATTACTTGAATTGTTAATTTACAAATGTTTAAGTGAAATAGACTTTTATATAGGTTTGTAGGCTAATCAGACATTAAAAATGACTAGGCTCAGATCTACAAATAAGCTTATAATAGATTACCGGTTCGTCTTAGACTTTGAATTTTTTAGCTCTCAGACTCAGACTTGATAAAACCTATCTCGGCCCAACCTATTTTTCAATTTATCGATTTATTTGTGAATTCATTGAAAAATAAGTCACACCTCTTTATAATTTGAATCTTCATAGGAGTTTGATTAAAAATGAATGAGTAAAAGTATGTATGTTTATAGGCTTTTTTTTCTATTTATTCGGATTTATATTTTTAAGTTATTTATATTAACAATAAATTATTATAATTATTTTTATGTAGGAGAAATATAATAAAATATAGTATTAAGTATATTTCCTTAAGAAAATATAAGTATAATCATTACTAAAAAAAATTCAATATATATACACGGACAAAATAACATTATTATACTATTCGGCATATTTATTCTCATTGATTTTTCAATTTGTCAATTTATTTAACATTACTTGAATTGTTAATTTACAAATGTTTAAGTGAAATAGACTTTTATATAGGTTTGTAGGCTAATCAGACATTAAAAATGACTAGGCTCAGATCTACAAATAAGCTTATAATAGATTACCGGTTCGTCTTAGACTTTGAATTTTTTAGCTCTCAGACTCAGACTTGATAAAACCTATCTCGGCCCAACCTATTTTTCAATTTATCGATTTATTTGTGAATTCATTGAAAAATAAGTCACACCTCTTTATAATTTGAATCTTCATAGGAGTTTGATTAAAAATGAATGAGTAAAAGTATGTATGTTTATAGGCTTTTTTTTCTATTTATTCGGATTTATATTTTTAAGTTATTTATATTAACAATAAATTATTATAATTATTTTTATGTAGGAGAAATATAATAAAATATAGTATTAAGTATATTTCCTTAAGAAAATATAAGTATAATCATTACTAAAAAAAATTCAATATATATACACGGACAAAATAACATTATTATACTATTCGGCATATTTATTCTCATTGATTTTTCAATTTGTCAATTTATTTAACATTACTTGAATTGTTAATTTACAAATGTTTAAGTGAAATAGACTTTTATATAGGTTTGTAGGCTAATCAGACATTAAAAATGACTAGGCTCAGATCTACAAATAAGCTTATAATAGATTACCGGTTCGTCTTAGACTTTGAATTTTTTAGCTCTCAGACTCAGACTTGATAAAACCTATCTCGGCCCAACCTATTTTTCAATTTATCGATTTATTTGTGAATTCATTGAAAAATAAGTCACACCTCTTTATAATTTGAATCTTCATAGGAGTTTGATTAAAAATGAATGAGTAAAAGTATGTATGTTTATAGGCTTTTTTTTCTATTTATTCGGATTTATATTTTTAAGTTATTTATATTAACAATAAATTATTATAATTATTTTATGTAGGAGAAATATAATAAAATATAGTATTAAGTATATTTCCTTAAGAAAATATAAGTATAATCATTACTAAAAAAAATTCAATATATATACACGGACAAAATAACATTATTATACTATTCGGCATATTTATTCTCATTGATTTTTCAATTTGTCAATTTATTTAACATTACTTGAATTGTTAATTTACAAATGTTTAAGTGAAATAGACTTTTATATAGGTTTGTAGGCTAATCAGACATTAAAAATGACTAGGCTCAGATCTACAAATAAGCTTATAATAGATTACCGGTTCGTCTTAGACTTTGAATTTTTTAGCTCTCAGACTCAGACTTGATAAAACCTATCTCGGCCCAACCTATTTTTCAATTTATCGATTTATTTGTGAATTCATTGAAAAATAAGTCACACCTCTTTATAATTTGAATCTTCATAGGAGTTTGATTAAAAATGAATGAGTAAAAGTATGTATGTTTATAGGCTTTTTTTTCTATTTATTCGGATTTATATTTTTAAGTTATTTATATTAACAATAAATTATTATAATTATTTTTATGTAGGAGAAATATAATAAAATATAGTATTAAGTATATTTCCTTAAGAAAATATAAGTATAATCATTACTAAAAAAAATTCAATATATATACACGGACAAAATAACATTATTATACTATTCGGCATATTTATTCTCATTGATTTTTCAATTTGTCAATTTATTTAACATTACTTGAATTGTTAATTTACAAATGTTTAAGTGAAATAGACTTTTATATAGGTTTGTAGGCTAATCAGACATTAAAAATGACTAGGCTCAGATCTACAAATAAGCTTATAATAGATTACCGGTTCGTCTTAGACTTTGAATTTTTTAGCTCTCAGACTCAGACTTGATAAAACCTATCTCGGCCCAACCTATTTTTCAATTTATCGATTTATTTGTGAATTCATTGAAAAATAAGTCACACCTCTTTATAATTTGAATCTTCATAGGAGTTTGATTAAAAATGAATGAGTAAAAGTATGTATGTTTATAGGCTTTTTTTTCTATTTATTCGGATTTATATTTTTAAGTTATTTATATTAACAATAAATTATTATAATTATTTTTATGTAGGAGAAATATAATAAAATATAGTATTAAGTATATTTCCTTAAGAAAATATAAGTATAATCATTACTAAAAAAAATTCAATATATATACACGGACAAAATAACATTATTATACTATTCGGCATATTTATTCTCATTGATTTTTCAATTTGTCAATTTATTTAACATTACTTGAATTGTTAATTTACAAATGTTTAAGTGAAATAGACTTTTATATAGGTTTGTAGGCTAATCAGACATTAAAAATGACTAGGCTCAGATCTACAAATAAGCTTATAATAGATTACCGGTTCGTCTTAGACTTTGAATTTTTTAGCTCTCAGACTCAGACTTGATAAAACCTATCTCGGCCCAACCTATTTTTCAATTTATCGATTTATTTGTGAATTCATTGAAAAATAAGTCACACCTCTTTATAATTTGAATCTTCATAGGAGTTTGATTAAAAATGAATGAGTAAAAGTATGTATGTTTATAGGCTTTTTTTTCTATTTATTCGGATTTATATTTTTAAGTTATTTATATTAACAATAAATTATTATAATTATTTTTATGTAGGAGAAATATAATAAAATATAGTATTAAGTATATTTCCTTAAGAAAATATAAGTATAATCATTACTAAAAAAAATTCAATATATATACACGGACAAAAATAACATTATTATACTATTCGGCATATTTATTCTCATTGATTTTTCAATTTGTCAATTTATTTAACATTACTTGAATTGTTAATTTACAAATGTTTAAGTGAAATAGACTTTTATATAGGTTTGTAGGCTAATCAGACATTAAAAATGACTAGGCTCAGATCTACAAATAAGCTTATAATAGATTACCGGTTCGTCTTAGACTTTGAATTTTTTAGCTCTCAGACTCAGACTTGATAAAACCTATCTCGGCCCAACCTATTTTTCAATTTATCGATTTATTTGTGAATTCATTGAAAAATAAGTCACACCTCTTTATAATTTGAATCTTCATAGGAGTTTGATTAAAAATGAATGAGTAAAAGTATGTATGTTTATAGGCTTTTTTTTCTATTTATTCGGATTTATATTTTTAAGTTATTTATATTAACAATAAATTATTATAATTATTTTTATGTAGGAGAAATATAATAAAATATAGTATTAAGTATATTTCCTTAAGAAAATATAAGTATAATCATTACTAAAAAAAATTCAATATATATACACGGACAAAATAACATTATTATACTATTCGGCATACTTATTCTCATTGATTTTTCAATTTGTCAATTTATTTAACATTACTTGAATTGTTAATTTACAAATGTTTAAGTGAATTAGACTTTTATATAGGTTTGTAGGCTAATCAGACATTAAAAATGACTAGGCTCAGATCTACAAATAAGCTTATAATAGATTACCGGTTCGTCTTAGACTTTGAATTTTTTAGCTCTCAGACTCAGACTTGATAAAACCTATCTCGGCCCAACCTATTTTTCAATTTATCGATTTATTTGTGAATTCATTGAAAAATAAGTCACACCTCTTTATAATTTGAATCTTCATAGGAGTTTGATTAAAAATGAATGAGTAAAAGTATGTATGTTTATAGGCTTTTTTTTCTATTTATTCGGATTTATATTTTTAAGTTATTTATATTAACAATAAATTATTATAATTATTTTTATGTAGGAGAAATATAATAAAATATAGTATTAAGTATATTTCCTTAAGAAAATATAAGTATAATCATTACTAAAAAAAATTCAATATATATACACGGACAAAATAACATTATTATACTATTCGGCATATTTATTCTCATTGATTTTTCAATTTGTCAATTTATTTAACATTACTTGAATTGTTAATTTACAAATGTTTAAGTGAAATAGACTTTTATATAGGTTTGTAGGCTAATCAGACATTAAAAATGACTAGGCTCAGATCTACAAATAAGCTTATAATAGATTACCGGTTCGTCTTAGACTTTGAATTTTTTAGCTCTCAGACTCAGACTTGATAAAACCTATCTCGGCCCAACCTATTTTCAATTTATCGATTTATTTGTGAATTCATTGAAAAATAAGTCACACCTCTTTATAATTTGAATCTTCATAGGAGTTTGATTAAAAATGAATGAGTAAAAGTATGTATGTTTATAGGCTTTTTTTTCTATTTATTCGGATTTATATTTTTAAGTTATTTATATTAACAATAAATTATTATAATTATTTTTATGTAGGAGAAATATAATAAAATATAGTATTAAGTATATTTCCTTAAGAAAATATAAGTATAATCATTACTAAAAAAAATTCAATATATATACACGGACAAAATAACATTATTATACTATTCGGCATATTTATTCTCATTGATTTTTCAATTTGTCAATTTATTTAACATTACTTGAATTGTTAATTTACAAATGTTTAAGTGAAATAGACTTTTATATAGGTTTGTAGGCTAATCAGACATTAAAAATGACTAGGCTCAGATCTACAAATAAGCTTATAATAGATTACCGGTTCGTCTTAGACTTTGAATTTTTTAGCTCTCAGACTCAGACTTGATAAACCTATCTCGGCCCAACCTATTTTTCAATTTATCGATTTATTTGTGAATTCATTGAAAAATAAGTCACACCTCTTTATAATTTGAATCTTCATAGGAGTTTGATTAAAAATGAATGAGTAAAAGTATGTATGTTTATAGGCTTTTTTTTCTATTTATTCGGATTTATATTTTTAAGTTATTTATATTAACAATAAATTATTATAATTATTTTTATGTAGGAGAAATATAATAAAATATAGTATTAAGTATATTTCCTTAAGAAAATATAAGTATAATCATTACTAAAAAAAATTCAATATATATACACGGACAAAATAACATTATTATACTATTCGGCATATTTATTCTCATTGATTTTTCAATTTGTCAATTTATTTAACATTACTTGAATTGTTAATTTACAAATGTTTAAGTGAAATAGACTTTTATATAGGTTTGTAGGCTAATCAGACATTAAAAATGACTAGGCTCAGATCTACAAATAAGCTTATAATAGATTACCGGTTCGTCTTAGACTTTGAATTTTTTAGCTCTCAGACTCAGACTTGATAAAACCTATCTCGGCCCAACCTATTTTTCAATTTATCGATTTATTTGTGAATTCATTGAAAAATAAGTCACACCTCTTTATAATTTGAATCTTCATAGGAGTTTGATTAAAAATGAATGAGTAAAAGTATGTATGTTTATAGGCTTTTTTTTCTATTTATTCGGATTTATATTTTTAAGTTATTTATATTAACAATAAATTATTATAATTATTTTTATGTAGGAGAAATATAATAAAATATAGTATTAAGTATATTTCCTTAAGAAAATATAAGTATAATCATTACTAAAAAAAATTCAATATATATACACGGACAAAATAACATTATTATACTATTCGGCATATTTATTCTCATTGATTTTTCAATTTGTCAATTTATTTAACATTACTTGAATTGTTAATTTACAAATGTTTAAGTGAAATAGACTTTTATATAGGTTTGTAGGCTAATCAGACATTAAAAATGACTAGGCTCAGATCTACAAATAAGCTTATAATAGATTACCGGTTCGTCTTAGACTTTGAATTTTTTAGCTCTCAGACTCAGACTTGATAAAACCTATCTCGGCCCAACCTATTTTTCAATTTATCGATTTATTTGTGAATTCATTGAAAAATAAGTCACACCTCTTTATAATTTGAATCTTCATAGGAGTTTGATTAAAAATGAATGAGTAAAAGTATGTATGTTTATAGGCTTTTTTTTCTATTTATTCGGATTTATATTTTTAAGTTATTTATATTAACAATAAATTATTATAATTATTTTTATGTAGGAGAAATATAATAAAATATAGTATTAAGTATATTTCCTTAAGAAAATATAAGTATAATCATTACTAAAAAAAATTCAATATATATACACGGACAAAATAACATTATTATACTATTCGGCATATTTATTCTCATTGATTTTTCAATTTGTCAATTTATTTAACATTACTTGAATTGTTAATTTACAAATGTTTAAGTGAAATAGACTTTTATATAGGTTTGTAGGCTAATCAGACATTAAAAATGACTAGGCTCAGATCTACAAATAAGCTTATAATAGATTACCGGTTCGTCTTAGACTTTGAATTTTTTAGCTCTCAGACTCAGACTTGATAAACCTATCTCGGCCCAACCTATTTTTCAATTTATCGATTTATTTGTGAATTCATTGAAAAATAAGTCACACCTCTTTATAATTTGAATCTTCATAGGAGTTTGATTAAAAATGAATGAGTAAAAGTATGTATGTTTATAGGCTTTTTTTTCTATTTATTCGGATTTATATTTTAAGTTATTTATATTAACAATAAATTATTATAATTATTTTTATGTAGGAGAAATATAATAAAATATAGTATTAAGTATATTTCCTTAAGAAAATATAAGTATAATCATTACTAAAAAAAATTCAATATATATACACGGACAAAATAACATTATTATACTATTCGGCATATTTATTCTCATTGATTTTTCAATTTGTCAATTTATTTAACATTACTTGAATTGTTAATTTACAAATGTTTAAGTGAAATAGACTTTTATATAGGTTTGTAGGCTAATCAGACATTAAAAATGACTAGGCTCAGATCTACAAATAAGCTTATAATAGATTACCGGTTCGTCTTAGACTTTGAATTTTTTAGCTCTCAGACTCAGACTTGATAAAACCTATCTCGGCCCAACCTATTTTTCAATTTATCGATTTATTTGTGAATTCATTGAAAAATAAGTCACACCTCTTTATAATTTGAATCTTCATAGGAGTTTGATTAAAAATGAATGAGTAAAAGTATGTATGTTTATAGGCTTTTTTTTCTATTTATTCGGATTTATATTTTTAAGTTATTTATATTAACAATAAATTATTATAATTATTTTTATGTAGGAGAAATATAATAAAATATAGTATTAAGTATATTTCCTTAAGAAAATATAAGTATAATCATTACTAAAAAAAATTCAATATATATACACGGACAAAATAACATTATTATACTATTCGGCATATTTATTCTCATTGATTTTTTCAATTTGTCAATTTATTTAACATTACTTGAATTGTTAATTTACAAATGTTTAAGTGAAATAGACTTTTATATAGGTTTGTAGGCTAATCAGACATTAAAAATGACTAGGCTCAGATCTACAAATAAGCTTATAATAGATTACCGGTTCGTCTTAGACTTTGAATTTTTTAGCTCTCAGACTCAGACTTGATAAAACCTATCTCGGCCCAACCTATTTTTCAATTTATCGATTTATTTGTGAATTCATTGAAAAATAAGTCACACCTCTTTATAATTTGAATCTTCATAGGAGTTTGATTAAAAATGAATGAGTAAAAGTATGTATGTTTATAGGCTTTTTTTTCTATTTATTCGGATTTATATTTTTAAGTTATTTATATTAACAATAAATTATTATAATTATTTTTATGTAGGAGAAATATAATAAAATATAGTATTAAGTATATTTCCTTAAGAAAATATAAGTATAATCATTACTAAAAAAAATTCAATATATATACACGGACAAAATAACATTATTATACTATTCGGCATATTTATTCTCATTGATTTTTCAATTTGTCAATTTATTTAACATTACTTGAATTGTTAATTTACAAATGTTTAAGTGAAATAGACTTTTATATAGGTTTGTAGGCTAATCAGACATTAAAAATGACTAGGCTCAGATCTACAAATAAGCTTATAATAGATTACCGGTTCGTCTTAGACTTTGAATTTTTAGCTCTCAGACTCAGACTTGATAAAACCTATCTCGGCCCAACCTATTTTTCAATTTATCGATTTATTTGTGAATTCATTGAAAAATAAGTCACACCTCTTTATAATTTGAATCTTCATAGGAGTTTGATTAAAAATGAATGAGTAAAAGTATGTATGTTTATAGGCTTTTTTTTCTATTTATTCGGATTTATATTTTTAAGTTATTTATATTAACAATAAATTATTATAATTATTTTTATGTAGGAGAAATATAATAAAATATAGTATTAAGTATATTTCCTTAAGAAAATATAAGTATAATCATTACTAAAAAAAATTCAATATATATACACGGACAAAATAACATTATTATACTATTCGGCATATTTATTCTCATTGATTTTTCAATTTGTCAATTTATTTAACATTACTTGAATTGTTAATTTACAAATGTTTAAGTGAAATAGACTTTTATATAGGTTTGTAGGCTAATCAGACATTAAAAATGACTAGGCTCAGATCTACAAATAAGCTTATAATAGATTACCGGTTCGTCTTAGACTTTGAATTTTTTAGCTCTCAGACTCAGACTTGATAAAACCTATCTCGGCCCAACCTATTTTTCAATTTATCGATTTATTTGTGAATTCATTGAAAAATAAGTCACACCTCTTTATAATTTGAATCTTCATAGGAGTTTGATTAAAAATGAATGAGTAAAAGTATGTATGTTTATAGGCTTTTTTTTCTATTTATTCGGATTTATATTTTAAGTTATTTATATTAACAATAAATTATTATAATTATTTTTATGTAGGAGAAATATAATAAAATATAGTATTAAGTATATTTCCTTAAGAAAATATAAGTATAATCATTACTAAAAAAAATTCAATATATATACACGGACAAAATAACATTATTATACTATTCGGCATATTTATTCTCATTGATTTTTCAATTTGTCAATTTATTTAACATTACTTGAATTGTTAATTTACAAATGTTTAAGTGAAATAGACTTTTATATAGGTTTGTAGGCTAATCAGACATTAAAAATGACTAGGCTCAGATCTACAAATAAGCTTATAATAGATTACCGGTTCGTCTTAGACTTTGAATTTTTTAGCTCTCAGACTCAGACTTGATAAAACCTATCTCGGCCCAACCTATTTTTCAATTTATCGATTTATTTGTGAATTCATTGAAAAATAAGTCACACCTCTTTATAATTTGAATCTTCATAGGAGTTTGATTAAAAATGAATGAGTAAAAGTATGTATGTTTATAGGCTTTTTTTTCTATTTATTCGGATTTATATTTTTAAGTTATTTATATTAACAATAAATTATTATAATTATTTTTATGTAGGAGAAATATAATAAAATATAGTATTAAGTATATTTCCTTAAGAAAATATAAGTATAATCATTACTAAAAAAAATTCAATATATATACACGGACAAAATAACATTATTATACTATTCGGCATATTTATTCTCATTGATTTTTCAATTTGTCAATTTATTTAACATTACTTGAATTGTTAATTTACAAATGTTTAAGTGAAATAGACTTTTATATAGGTTTGTAGGCTAATCAGACATTAAAAATGACTAGGCTCAGATCTACAAATAAGCTTATAATAGATTACCGGTTCGTCTTAGACTTTGAATTTTTTAGCTCTCAGACTCAGACTTGATAAAACCTATCTCGGCCCAACCTATTTTTCAATTTATCGATTTATTTGTGAATTCATTGAAAAATAAGTCACACCTCTTTATAATTTGAATCTTCATAGGAGTTTGATTAAAAATGAATGAGTAAAAGTATGTATGTTTATAGGCTTTTTTTTCTATTTATTCGGATTTATATTTTTAAGTTATTTATATTAACAATAAATTATTATAATTATTTTTATGTAGGAGAAATATAATAAAATATAGTATTAAGTATATTTCCTTAAGAAAATATAAGTATAATCATTACTAAAAAAAATTCAATATATATACACGGACAAAATAACATTATTATACTATTCGGCATATTTATTCTCATTGATTTTTCAATTTGTCAATTTATTTAACATTACTTGAATTGTTAATTTACAAATGTTTAAGTGAAATAGACTTTTATATAGGTTTGTAGGCTAATCAGACATTAAAAATGACTAGGCTCAGATCTACAAATAAGCTTATAATAGATTACCGGTTCGTCTTAGACTTTGAATTTTTTAGCTCTCAGACTCAGACTTGATAAAACCTATCTCGGCCCAACCTATTTTTCAATTTATCGATTTATTTGTGAATTCATTGAAAAATAAGTCACACCTCTTTATAATTTGAATCTTCATAGGAGTTTGATTAAAAATGAATGAGTAAAAGTATGTATGTTTATAGGCTTTTTTTTCTATTTATTCGGATTTATATTTTTAAGTTATTTATATTAACAATAAATTATTATAATTATTTTTATGTAGGAGAAATATAATAAAATATAGTATTAAGTATATTTCCTTAAGAAAATATAAGTATAATCATTACTAAAAAAAATTCAATATATATACACGGACAAAATAACATTATTATACTATTCGGCATATTTATTCTCATTGATTTTTCAATTTGTCAATTTATTTAACATTACTTGAATTGTTAATTTACAAATGTTTAAGTGAAATAGACTTTTATATAGGTTTGTAGGCTAATCAGACATTAAAAATGACTAGGCTCAGATCTACAAATAAGCTTATAATAGATTACCGGTTCGTCTTAGACTTTGAATTTTTTAGCTCTCAGACTCAGACTTGATAAAACCTATCTCGGCCCAACCTATTTTTCAATTTATCGATTTATTTGTGAATTCATTGAAAAATAAGTCACACCTCTTTATAATTTGAATCTTCATAGGAGTTTGATTAAAAATGAATGAGTAAAAGTATGTATGTTTATAGGCTTTTTTTTCTATTTATTCGGATTTATATTTTTAAGTTATTTATATTAACAATAAATTATTATAATTATTTTTATGTAGGAGAAATATAATAAAATATAGTATTAAGTATATTTCCTTAAGAAAATATAAGTATAATCATTACTAAAAAAAATTCAATATATATACACGGACAAAATAACATTATTATACTATTCGGCATATTTATTCTCATTGATTTTTCAATTTGTCAATTTATTTAACATTACTTGAATTGTTAATTTACAAATGTTTAAGTGAAATAGACTTTTATATAGGTTTGTAGGCTAATCAGACATTAAAAATGACTAGGCTCAGATCTACAAATAAGCTTATAATAGATTACCGGTTCGTCTTAGACTTTGAATTTTTTAGCTCTCAGACTCAGACTTGATAAAACCTATCTCGGCCCAACCTATTTTTCAATTTATCGATTTATTTGTGAATTCATTGAAAAATAAGTCACACCTCTTTATAATTTGAATCTTCATAGGAGTTTGATTAAAAATGAATGAGTAAAAGTATGTATGTTTATAGGCTTTTTTTTCTATTTATTCGGATTTATATTTTTAAGTTATTTATATTAACAATAAATTATTATAATTATTTTTATGTAGGAGAAATATAATAAAATATAGTATTAAGTATATTTCCTTAAGAAAATATAAGTATAATCATTACTAAAAAAAATTCAATATATATACACGGACAAAATAACATTATTATACTATTCGGCATATTTATTCTCATTGATTTTTCAATTTGTCAATTTATTTAACATTACTTGAATTGTTAATTTACAAATGTTTAAGTGAAATAGACTTTTATATAGGTTTGTAGGCTAATCAGACATTAAAAATGACTAGGCTCAGATCTACAAATAAGCTTATAATAGATTACCGGTTCGTCTTAGACTTTGAATTTTTTAGCTCTCAGACTCAGACTTGATAAAACCTATCTCGGCCCAACCTATTTTTCAATTTATCGATTTATTTGTGAATTCATTGAAAAATAAGTCACACCTCTTTATAATTTGAATCTTCATAGGAGTTTGATTAAAAATGAATGAGTAAAAGTATGTATGTTTATAGGCTTTTTTTTCTATTTATTCGGATTTATATTTTTAAGTTATTTATATTAACAATAAATTATTATAATTATTTTTATGTAGGAGAAATATAATAAAATATAGTATTAAGTATATTTCCTTAAGAAAATATAAGTATAATCATTACTAAAAAAAATTCAATATATATACACGGACAAAATAACATTATTATACTATTCGGCATATTTATTCTCATTGATTTTTCAATTTGTCAATTTATTTAACATTACTTGAATTGTTAATTTACAAATGTTTAAGTGAAATAGACTTTTATATAGGTTTGTAGGCTAATCAGACATTAAAAATGACTAGGCTCAGATCTACAAATAAGCTTATAATAGATTACCGGTTCGTCTTAGACTTTGAATTTTTTAGCTCTCAGACTCAGACTTGATAAAACCTATCTCGGCCCAACCTATTTTTCAATTTATCGATTTATTTGTGAATTCATTGAAAAATAAGTCACACCTCTTTATAATTTGAATCTTCATAGGAGTTTGATTAAAAATGAATGAGTAAAAGTATGTATGTTTATAGGCTTTTTTTTCTATTTATTCGGATTTATATTTTTAAGTTATTTATATTAACAATAAATTATTATAATTATTTTTATGTAGGAGAAATATAATAAAATATAGTATTAAGTATATTTCCTTAAGAAAATATAAGTATAATCATTACTAAAAAAAATTCAATATATATACACGGACAAAATAACATTATTATACTATTCGGCATATTTATTCTCATTGATTTTTCAATTTGTCAATTTATTTAACATTACTTGAATTGTTAATTTACAAATGTTTAAGTGAAATAGACTTTTATATAGGTTTGTAGGCTAATCAGACATTAAAAATGACTAGGCTCAGATCTACAAATAAGCTTATAATAGATTACCGGTTCGTCTTAGACTTTGAATTTTTTAGCTCTCAGACTCAGACTTGATAAAACCTATCTCGGCCCAACCTATTTTTCAATTTATCGATTTATTTGTGAATTCATTGAAAAATAAGTCACACCTCTTTATAATTTGAATCTTCATAGGAGTTTGATTAAAAATGAATGAGTAAAAGTATGTATGTTTATAGGCTTTTTTTTCTATTTATTCGGATTTATATTTTTAAGTTATTTATATTAACAATAAATTATTATAATTATTTTTATGTAGGAGAAATATAATAAAATATAGTATTAAGTATATTTCCTTAAGAAAATATAAGTATAATCATTACTAAAAAAAATTCAATATATATACACGGACAAAATAACATTATTATACTATTCGGCATATTTATTCTCATTGATTTTTCAATTTGTCAATTTATTTAACATTACTTGAATTGTTAATTTACAAATGTTTAAGTGAAATAGACTTTTATATAGGTTTGTAGGCTAATCAGACATTAAAAATGACTAGGCTCAGATCTACAAATAAGCTTATAATAGATTACCGGTTCGTCTTAGACTTTGAATTTTTTAGCTCTCAGACTCAGACTTGATAAAACCTATCTCGGCCCAACCTATTTTTCAATTTATCGATTTATTTGTGAATTCATTGAAAAATAAGTCACACCTCTTTATAATTTGAATCTTCATAGGAGTTTGATTAAAAATGAATGAGTAAAAGTATGTATGTTTATAGGCTTTTTTTTCTATTTATTCGGATTTATATTTTTAAGTTATTTATATTAACAATAAATTATTATAATTATTTTTATGTAGGAGAAATATAATAAAATATAGTATTAAGTATATTTCCTTAAGAAAATATAAGTATAATCATTACTAAAAAAAATTCAATATATATACACGGACAAAATAACATTATTATACTATTCGGCATATTTATTCTCATTGATTTTTCAATTTGTCAATTTATTTAACATTACTTGAATTGTTAATTTACAAATGTTTAAGTGAAATAGACTTTTATATAGGTTTGTAGGCTAATCAGACATTAAAAATGACTAGGCTCAGATCTACAAATAAGCTTATAATAGATTACCGGTTCGTCTTAGACTTTGAATTTTTTAGCTCTCAGACTCAGACTTGGTAAAACCTATCTCGGCCCAACCTATTTTTCAATTTATCGATTTATTTGTGAATTCATTGAAAAATAAGTCACACCTCTTTATAATTTGAATCTTCATAGGAGTTTGATTAAAAATGAATGAGTAAAAGTATGTATGTTTATAGGCTTTTTTTTCTATTTATTCGGATTTATATTTTTAAGTTATTTATATTAACAATAAATTATTATAATTATTTTTATGTAGGAGAAATATAATAAAATATAGTATTGAGTTTATTTCCTTAAGAAAATATAAGTATAATCATTACTAAAAAAAATTCAATATATATACACGGACAAAATAACATTATTATACTATTCGGCATATTTATTCTCATTGATTTTTCAATTTGTCAATTTATTTAACATTACTTGAATTGTTAATTTACAAATGTTTAAGTGAAATAGACTTTTATATAGGTTTGTAGGCTAATCAGACATTAAAAATGACTAGGCTCAGATCTACAAATAAGCTTATAATAGATTACCGGTTCGTCTTAGACTTTGAATTTTTTAGCTCTCAGACTCAGACTTGATAAAACCTATCTCGGCCCAACCTATTTTTCAATTTATCGATTTATTTGTGAATTCATTGAAAAATAAGTCACACCTCTTTATAATTTGAATCTTCATAGGAGTTTGATTAAAAATGAATGAGTAAAAGTATGTATGTTTATAGGCTTTTTTTTCTATTTATTCGGATTTATATTTTTAAGTTATTTATATTAACAATAAATTATTATAATTATTTTTATGTAGGAGAAATATAATAAAATATAGTATTAAGTATATTTCCTTAAGAAAATATAAGTATAATCATTACTAAAAAAAATTCAATATATATACACGGACAAAATAACATTATTATACTATTCGGCATATTTATTCTCATTGATTTTTCAATTTGTCAATTTATTTAACATTACTTGAATTGTTAATTTACAAATGTTTAAGTGAAATAGACTTTTATATAGGTTTGTAGGCTAATCAGACATTAAAAATGACTAGGCTCAGATCTACAAATAAGCTTATAATAGATTACCGGTTCGTCTTAGACTTTGAATTTTTTAGCTCTCAGACTCAGACTTGATAAAACCTATCTCGGCCCAACCTATTTTTCAATTTATCGATTTATTTGTGAATTCATTGAAAAATAAGTCACACCTCTTTATAATTTGAATCTTCATAGGAGTTTGATTAAAAATGAATGAGTAAAAGTATGTATGTTTATAGGCTTTTTTTTCTATTTATTCGGATTTATATTTTTAAGTTATTTATATTAACAATAAATTATTATAATTATTTTTATGTAGGAGAAATATAATAAAATATAGTATTAAGTATATTTCCTTAAGAAAATATAAGTATAATCATTACTAAAAAAAATTCAATATATATACACGGACAAAATAACATTATTATACTATTCGGCATATTTATTCTCATTGATTTTTCAATTTGTCAATTTATTTAACATTACTTGAATTGTTAATTTACAAATGTTTAAGTGAAATAGACTTTTATATAGGTTTGTAGGCTAATCAGACATTAAAAATGACTAGGCTCAGATCTACAAATAAGCTTATAATAGATTACCGGTTCGTCTTAGACTTTGAATTTTTTAGCTCTCAGACTCAGACTTGATAAAACCTATCTCGGCCCAACCTATTTTTCAATTTATCGATTTATTTGTGAATTCATTGAAAAATAAGTCACACCTCTTTATAATTTGAATCTTCATAGGAGTTTGATTAAAAATGAATGAGTAAAAGTATGTATGTTTATAGGCTTTTTTTTCTATTTATTCGGATTTATATTTTTAAGTTATTTATATTAACAATAAATTATTATAATTATTTTTATGTAGGAGAAATATAATAAAATATAGTATTAAGTATATTTCCTTAAGAAAATATAAGTATAATCATTACTAAAAAAAATTCAATATATATACACGGACAAAATAACATTATTATACTATTCGGCATATTTATTCTCATTGATTTTTCAATTTGTCAATTTATTTAACATTACTTGAATTGTTAATTTACAAATGTTTAAGTCAAATAGACTTTTATATAGGTTTGTAGGCTAATCAGACATTAAAAATGACTAGGCTCAGATCTACAAATAAGCTTATAATAGATTACCGGTTCGTCTTAGACTTTGAATTTTTTAGCTCTCAGACTCAGACTTGATAAAACCTATCTCGGCCCAACCTATTTTTCAATTTATCGATTTATTTGTGAATTCATTGAAAAATAAGTCACACCTCTTTATAATTTGAATCTTCATAGGAGTTTGATTAAAAATGAATGAGTAAAAGTATGTATGTTTATAGGCTTTTTTTTCTATTTATTCGGATTTATATTTTTAAGTTATTTATATTAACAATAAATTATTATAATTATTTTTATGTAGGAGAAATATAATAAAATATAGTATTGAGTTTATTTCCTTAAGAAAATATAAGTATAATCATTACTAAAAAAAATTCAATATATATACACGGACAAAATAACATTATTATACTATTCGGCATATTTATTCTCATTGATTTTTCAATTTGTCAATTTATTTAACATTACTTGAATTGTTAATTTACAAATGTTTAAGTCAAATAGACTTTTATATAGGTTTGTAGGCTAATCACACATTAAAAATGACTAGGCTCAGATCTACAAATAAGCTTATAATAGATTACCGGTTCGTCTTAGACTTTGAATTTTTTAGCTCTCAGACTCAGACTTGGTAAAACCTATCTCGGCCCAACCTATTTTTCAATTTATCGATTTATTTGTGAATTCATTGAAAAATAAGTCACACCTCTTTATAATTTGAATCTTCATAGGAGTTTGATTAAAAATGAATGAGTAAAAGTATGTATGTTTATAGGCTTTTTTTTCTATTTATTCGGATTTATATTTTTAAGTTATTTATATTAACAATAAATTATTATAATTATTTTTATGTAGGAGAAATATAATAAAATATAGTATTAAGTATATTTCCTTAAGAAAATATAAGTATAATCATTACTAAAAAAAATTCAATATATATACACGGACAAAATAACATTATTATACTATTCGGCATATTTATTCTCATTGATTTTTCAATTTGTCAATTTATTTAACATTACTTGAATTGTTAATTTACAAATGTTTAAGTGAAATAGACTTTTATATAGGTTTGTAGGCTAATCAGACATTAAAAATGACTAGGCTCAGATCTACAAATAAGCTTATAATAGATTACCGGTTCGTCTTAGACTTTGAATTTTTTAGCTCTCAGACTCAGACTTGATAAAACCTATCTCGGCCCAACCTATTTTTCAATTTATCGATTTATTTGTGAATTCATTGAAAAATAAGTCACACCTCTTTATAATTTGAATCTTCATAGGAGTTTGATTAAAAATGAATGAGTAAAAGTATGTATGTTTATAGGCTTTTTTTTCTATTTATTCGGATTTATATTTTTAAGTTATTTATATTAACAATAAATTATTATAATTATTTTTATGTAGGAGAAATATAATAAAATATAGTATTAAGTATATTTCCTTAAGAAAATATAAGTATAATCATTACTAAAAAAAATTCAATATATATACACGGACAAAATAACATTATTATACTATTCGGCATATTTATTCTCATTGATTTTTCAATTTGTCAATTTATTTAACATTACTTGAATTGTTAATTTACAAATGTTTAAGTGAAATAGACTTTTATATAGGTTTGTAGGCTAATCAGACATTAAAAATGACTAGGCTCAGATCTACAAATAAGCTTATAATAGATTACCGGTTCGTCTTAGACTTTGAATTTTTTAGCTCTCAGACTCAGACTTGGTAAAACCTATCTCGGCCCAACCTATTTTTCAATTTATCGATTTATTTGTGAATTCATTGAAAAATAAGTCACACCTCTTTATAATTTGAATCTTCATAGGAGTTTGATTAAAAATGAATGAGTAAAAGTATGTATGTTTATAGGCTTTTTTTTCTATTTATTCGGATTTATATTTTTAAGTTATTTATATTAACAATAAATTATTATAATTATTTTTATGTAGGAGAAATATAATAAAATATAGTATTGAGTTTATTTCCTTAAGAAAATATAAGTATAATCATTACTAAAAAAAATTCAATATATATACACGGACAAAATAACATTATTATACTATTCGGCATATTTATTCTCATTGATTTTTCAATTTGTCAATTTATTTAACATTACTTGAATTGTTAATTTACAAATGTTTAAGTGAAATAGACTTTTATATAGGTTTGTAGGCTAATCAGACATTAAAAATGACTAGGCTCAGATCTACAAATAAGCTTATAATAGATTACCGGTTCGTCTTAGACTTTGAATTTTTTAGCTCTCAGACTCAGACTTGATAAAACCTATCTCGGCCCAACCTATTTTTCAATTTATCGATTTATTTGTGAATTCATTGAAAAATAAGTCACACCTCTTTATAATTTGAATCTTCATAGGAGTTTGATTAAAAATGAATGAGTAAAAGTATGTATGTTTATAGGCTTTTTTTTCTATTTATTCGGATTTATATTTTTAAGTTATTTATATTAACAATAAATTATTATAATTATTTTTATGTAGGAGAAATATAATAAAATATAGTATTAAGTATATTTCCTTAAGAAAATATAAGTATAATCATTACTAAAAAAAATTCAATATATATACACGGACAAAATAACATTATTATACTATTCGGCATATTTATTCTCATTGATTTTTCAATTTGTCAATTTATTTAACATTACTTGAATTGTTAATTTACAAATGTTTAAGTGAAATAGACTTTTATATAGGTTTGTAGGCTAATCAGACATTAAAAATGACTAGGCTCAGATCTACAAATAAGCTTATAATAGATTACCGGTTCGTCTTAGACTTTGAATTTTTTAGCTCTCAGACTCAGACTTGATAAAACCTATCTCGGCCCAACCTATTTTTCAATTTATCGATTTATTTGTGAATTCATTGAAAAATAAGTCACACCTCTTTATAATTTGAATCTTCATAGGAGTTTGATTAAAAATGAATGAGTAAAAGTATGTATGTTTATAGGCTTTTTTTTCTATTTATTCGGATTTATATTTTTAAGTTATTTATATTAACAATAAATTATTATAATTATTTTTATGTAGGAGAAATATAATAAAATATAGTATTAAGTATATTTCCTTAAGAAAATATAAGTATAATCATTACTAAAAAAAATTCAATATATATACACGGACAAAATAACATTATTATACTATTCGGCATATTTATTCTCATTGATTTTTCAATTTGTCAATTTATTTAACATTACTTGAATTGTTAATTTACAAATGTTTAAGTGAAATAGACTTTTATATAGGTTTGTAGGCTAATCAGACATTAAAAATGACTAGGCTCAGATCTACAAATAAGCTTATAATAGATTACCGGTTCGTCTTAGACTTTGAATTTTTTAGCTCTCAGACTCAGACTTGATAAAACCTATCTCGGCCCAACCTATTTTTCAATTTATCGATTTATTTGTGAATTCATTGAAAAATAAGTCACACCTCTTTATAATTTGAATCTTCATAGGAGTTTGATTAAAAATGAATGAGTAAAAGTATGTATGTTTATAGGCTTTTTTTTCTATTTATTCGGATTTATATTTTTAAGTTATTTATATTAACAATAAATTATTATAATTATTTTTATGTAGGAGAAATATAATAAAATATAGTATTAAGTATATTTCCTTAAGAAAATATAAGTATAATCATTACTAAAAAAAATTCAATATATATACACGGACAAAATAACATTATTATACTATTCGGCATATTTATTCTCATTGATTTTTCAATTTGTCAATTTATTTAACATTACTTGAATTGTTAATTTACAAATGTTTAAGTGAAATAGACTTTTATATAGGTTTGTAGGCTAATCAGACATTAAAAATGACTAGGCTCAGATCTACAAATAAGCTTATAATAGATTACCGGTTCGTCTTAGACTTTGAATTTTTTAGCTCTCAGACTCAGACTTGATAAAACCTATCTCGGCCCAACCTATTTTTCAATTTATCGATTTATTTGTGAATTCATTGAAAAATAAGTCACACCTCTTTATAATTTGAATCTTCATAGGAGTTTGATTAAAAATGAATGAGTAAAAGTATGTATGTTTATAGGCTTTTTTTTCTATTTATTTGGATTTATATTTTTAAGTTATTTATATTAACAATAAATTATTATAATTATTTTTATGTAGGAGAAATATAATAAAATATAGTATTAAGTATATTTCTTTAAGAAAATATAAGTATAATCATTACTAAAAAAAATTCAATATATATACACGGACAAAATAACATTATTATACTATTCGGCATATTTATTCTCATTGATTTTTCAATTTGTCAATTTATTTAACATTACTTGAATTGTTAATTTACAAATGTTTAAGTGAAATAGACTTTTATATAGGTTTGTAGGCTAATCAGACATTAAAAATGACTAGGCTCAGATCTACAAATAAGCTTATAATAGATTACCGGTTCGTCTTAGACTTTGAATTTTTTAGCTCTCAGACTCAGACTTGATAAAACCTATCTCGGCCCAACCTATTTTTCAATTTATCGATTTATTTGTGAATTCATTGAAAAATAAGTCACACCTCTTTATAATTTGAATCTTCATAGGAGTTTGATTAAAAATGAATGAGTAAAAGTATGTATGTTTATAGGCTTTTTTTTCTATTTATTCGGATTTATATTTTTAAGTTATTTATATTAACAATAAATTATTATAATTATTTTTATGTAGGAGAAATATAATAAAATATAGTATTAAGTATATTTCCTTAAGAAAATATAAGTATAATCATTACTAAAAAAAATTCAATATATATACACGGACAAAATAACATTATTATACTATTCGGCATATTTATTCTCATTGATTTTTCAATTTGTCAATTTATTTAACATTACTTGAATTGTTAATTTACAAATGTTTAAGTGAAATAGACTTTTATATAGGTTTGTAGGCTAATCAGACATTAAAAATGACTAGGCTCAGATCTACAAATAAGCTTATAATAGATTACCGGTTCGTCTTAGACTTTGAATTTTTTAGCTCTCAGACTCAGACTTGGTAAAACCTATCTCGGCCCAACCTATTTTTCAATTTATCGATTTATTTGTGAATTCATTGAAAAATAAGTCACACCTCTTTATAATTTGAATCTCCATAGGAGTTTGATTAAAAATGAATGAGTAAAAGTATGTATGTTTATAGGCTTTTTTTTCTATTTATTCGGATTTATATTTTTAAGTTATTTATATTAACAATAAATTATTATAATTATTTTTATGTAGGAGAAATATAATAAAATATAGTATTGAGTATATTTCCTTAAGAAAATATAAGTATAATCATTACTAAAAAAAATTCAATATATATACACGGACAAAATAACATTATTATACTATTCGGCATATTTATTCTCATTGATTTTTCAATTTGTCAATTTATTTAACATTACTTGAATTGTTAATTTACAAATGTTTAAGTGAAATAGACTTTTATATAGGTTTGTAGGCTAATCAGACATTAAAAATGACTAGGCTCAGATCTACAAATAAGCTTATAATAGATTACCGGTTCGTCTTAGACTTTGAATTTTTTAGCTCTCAGACTCAGACTTGGTAAAACCTATCTCGGCCCAACCTATTTTTCAATTTATCGATTTATTTGTGAATTCATTGAAAAATAAGTCACACCTCTTTATAATTTGAATCTCCATAGGAGTTTGATTAAAAATGAATGAGTAAAAGTATGTATGTTTATAGGCTTTTTTTTCTATTTATTCGGATTTATATTTTTAAGTTATTTATATTAACAATAAATTATTATAATTATTTTTATGTAGGAGAAATATAATAAAATATAGTATTGAGTTTATTTCCTTAAGAAAATATAAGTATAATCATTACTAAAAAAAATTCAATATATATACACGGACAAAATAACATTATTATACTATTCGGCATATTTATTCTCATTGATTTTTCAATTTGTCAATTTATTTAACATTACTTGAATTGTTAATTTACAAATGTTTAAGTGAAATAGACTTTTATATAGGTTTGTAGGCTAATCAGACATTAAAAATGACTAGGCTCAGATCTACAAATAAGCTTATAATAGATTACCGGTTCGTCTTAGACTTTGAATTTTTTAGCTCTCAGACTCAGACTTGATAAAACCTATCTCGGCCCAACCTATTTTTCAATTTATCGATTTATTTGTGAATTCATTGAAAAATAAGTCACACCTCTTTATAATTTGAATCTTCATAGGAGTTTGATTAAAAATGAATGAGTAAAAGTATGTATGTTTATAGGCTTTTTTTTCTATTTATTCGGATTTATATTTTTAAGTTATTTATATTAACAATAAATTATTATAATTATTTTTATGTAGGAGAAATATAATAAAATATAGTATTAAGTATATTTCCTTAAGAAAATATAAGTATAATCATTACTAAAAAAAATTCAATATATATACACGGACAAAATAACATTATTATACTATTCGGCATATTTATTCTCATTGATTTTTCAATTTGTCAATTTATTTAACATTACTTGAATTGTTAATTTACAAATGTTTAAGTGAAATAGACTTTTATATAGGTTTGTAGGCTAATCAGACATTAAAAATGACTAGGCTCAGATCTACAAATAAGCTTATAATAGATTACCGGTTCGTCTTAGACTTTGAATTTTTTAGCTCTCAGACTCAGACTTGGTAAAACCTATCTCGGCCCAACCTATTTTTCAATTTATCGATTTATTTGTGAATTCATTGAAAAATAAGTCACACCTCTTTATAATTTGAATCTCCATAGGAGTTTGATTAAAAATGAATGAGTAAAAGTATGTATGTTTATAGGCTTTTTTTTCTATTTATTCGGATTTATATTTTTAAGTTATTTATATTAACAATAAATTATTATAATTATTTTTATGTAGGAGAAATATAATAAAATATAGTATTGAGTTTATTTCCTTAAGAAAATATAAGTATAATCATTACTAAAAAAAATTCAATATATATACACGGACAAAATAACATTATTATACTATTCGGCATATTTATTCTCATTGATTTTTCAATTTGTCAATTTATTTAACATTACTTGAATTGTTAATTTACAAATGTTTAAGTGAAATAGACTTTTATATAGGTTTGTAGGCTAATCAGACATTAAAAATGACTAGGCTCAGATCTACAAATAAGCTTATAATAGATTACCGGTTCGTCTTAGACTTTGAATTTTTTAGCTCTCAGACTCAGACTTGATAAAACCTATCTCGGCCCAACCTATTTTTCAATTTATCGATTTATTTGTGAATTCATTGAAAAATAAGTCACACCTCTTTATAATTTGAATCTTCATAGGAGTTTGATTAAAAATGAATGAGTAAAAGTATGTATGTTTATAGGCTTTTTTTTCTATTTATTCGGATTTATATTTTTAAGTTATTTATATTAACAATAAATTATTATAATTATTTTTATGTAGGAGAAATATAATAAAATATAGTATTGAGTTTATTTCCTTAAGAAAATATAAGTATAATCATTACTAAAAAAAATTCAATATATATACACGGACAAAATAACATTATTATACTATTCGGCATATTTATTCTCATTGATTTTTCAATTTGTCAATTTATTTAACATTACTTGAATTGTTAATTTACAAATGTTTAAGTGAAATAGACTTTTATATAGGTTTGTAGGCTAATCAGACATTAAAAATGACTAGGCTCAGATCTACAAATAAGCTTATAATAGATTACCGGTTCGTCTTAGACTTTGAATTTTTTAGCTCTCAGACTCAGACTTGATAAAACCTATCTCGGCCCAACCTATTTTTCAATTTATCGATTTATTTGTGAATTCATTGAAAAATAAGTCACACCTCTTTATAATTTGAATCTTCATAGGAGTTTGATTAAAAATGAATGAGTAAAAGTATGTATGTTTATAGGCTTTTTTTTCTATTTATTCGGATTTATATTTTTAAGTTATTTATATTAACAATAAATTATTATAATTATTTTTATGTAGGAGAAATATAATAAAATATAGTATTAAGTATATTTCCTTAAGAAAATATAAGTATAATCATTACTAAAAAAAATTCAATATATATACACGGACAAAATAACATTATTATACTATTCGGCATATTTATTCTCATTGATTTTTCAATTTGTCAATTTATTTAACATTACTTGAATTGTTAATTTACAAATGTTTAAGTGAAATAGACTTTTATAT
The DNA here is from genome assembly GCA_948472305.1 of Vicia faba. Classification (NCBI taxonomy): domain Eukaryota; kingdom Viridiplantae; phylum Streptophyta; class Magnoliopsida; order Fabales; family Fabaceae; genus Vicia; species Vicia faba. The sequence goes on along the minus strand of CATIWC010003169.1, from coordinate 69,248 downwards.
AGGTTTGTAGGCTAATCAGACATTAAAAATGACTAGGCTCAGATCTACAAATAAGCTTATAATAGATTACCGGTTCGTCTTAGACTTTGAATTTTTTAGCTCTCAGACTCAGACTTGGTAAAACCTATCTCGGCCCAACCTATTTTTCAATTTATCGATTTATTTGTGAATTCATTGAAAAATAAGTCACACCTCTTTATAATTTGAATCTTCATAGGAGTTTGATTAAAAATGAATGAGTAAAAGTATGTATGTTTATAGGCTTTTTTTTCTATTTATTCGGATTTATATTTTTAAGTTATTTATATTAACAATAAATTATTATAATTATTTTTATGTAGGAGAAATATAATAAAATATAGTATTAAGTATATTTCCTTAAGAAAATATAAGTATAATCATTACTAAAAAAAATTCAATATATATACACGGACAAAATAACATTATTATACTATTCGGCATATTTATTCTCATTGATTTTTCAATTTGTCAATTTATTTAACATTACTTGAATTGTTAATTTACAAATGTTTAAGTGAAATAGACTTTTATATAGGTTTGTAGGCTAATCAGACATTAAAAATGACTAGGCTCAGATCTACAAATAAGCTTATAATAGATTACCGGTTCGTCTTAGACTTTGAATTTTTTAGCTCTCAGACTCAGACTTGGTAAAACCTATCTCGGCCCAACCTATTTTTCAATTTATCGATTTATTTGTGAATTCATTGAAAAATAAGTCACACCTCTTTATAATTTGAATCTTCATAGGAGTTTGATTAAAAATGAATGAGTAAAAGTATGTATGTTTATAGGCTTTTTTTTCTATTTATTCGGATTTATATTTTTAAGTTATTTATATTAACAATAAATTATTATAATTATTTTTATGTAGGAGAAATATAATAAAATATAGTATTAAGTATATTTCCTTAAGAAAATATAAGTATAATCATTACTAAAAAAAATTCAATATATATACACGGACAAAATAACATTATTATACTATTCGGCATATTTATTCTCATTGATTTTTCAATTTGTCAATTTATTTAACATTACTTGAATTGTTAATTTACAAATGTTTAAGTGAAATAGACTTTTATATAGGTTTGTAGGCTAATCAGACATTAAAAATGACTAGGCTCAGATCTACAAATAAGCTTATAATAGATTACCGGTTCGTCTTAGACTTTGAATTTTTTAGCTCTCAGACTCAGACTTGATAAAACCTATCTCGGCCCAACCTATTTTTCAATTTATCGATTTATTTGTGAATTCATTGAAAAATAAGTCACACCTCTTTATAATTTGAATCTTCATAGGAGTTTGATTAAAAATGAATGAGTAAAAGTATGTATGTTTATAGGCTTTTTTTTCTATTTATTCGGATTTATATTTTTAAGTTATTTATATTAACAATAAATTATTATAATTATTTTTATGTAGGAGAAATATAATAAAATATAGTATTAAGTATATTTCCTTAAGAAAATATAAGTATAATCATTACTAAAAAAAATTCAATATATATACACGGACAAAATAACATTATTATACTATTCGGCATATTTATTCTCATTGATTTTTCAATTTGTCAATTTATTTAACATTACTTGAATTGTTAATTTACAAATGTTTAAGTGAAATAGACTTTTATATAGGTTTGTAGGCTAATCAGACATTAAAAATGACTAGGCTCAGATCTACAAATAAGCTTATAATAGATTACCGGTTCGTCTTAGACTTTGAATTTTTTAGCTCTCAGACTCAGACTTGATAAAACCTATCTCGGCCCAACCTATTTTTCAATTTATCGATTTATTTGTGAATTCATTGAAAAATAAGTCACACCTCTTTATAATTTGAATCTTCATAGGAGTTTGATTAAAAATGAATGAGTAAAAGTATGTATGTTTATAGGCTTTTTTTTCTATTTATTCGGATTTATATTTTTAAGTTATTTATATTAACAATAAATTATTATAATTATTTTTATGTAGGAGAAATATAATAAAATATAGTATTAAGTATATTTCCTTAAGAAAATATAAGTATAATCATTACTAAAAAAAATTCAATATATATACACGGACAAAATAACATTATTATACTATTCGGCATATTTATTCTCATTGATTTTTCAATTTGTCAATTTATTTAACATTACTTGAATTGTTAATTTACAAATGTTTAAGTGAAATAGACTTTTATATAGGTTTGTAGGCTAATCAGACATTAAAAATGACTAGGCTCAGATCTACAAATAAGCTTATAATAGATTACCGGTTCGTCTTAGACTTTGAATTTTTTAGCTCTCAGACTCAGACTTGGTAAAACCTATCTCGGCCCAACCTATTTTTCAATTTATCGATTTATTTGTGAATTCATTGAAAAATAAGTCACACCTCTTTATAATTTGAATCTTCATAGGAGTTTGATTAAAAATGAATGAGTAAAAGTATGTATGTTTATAGGCTTTTTTTTCTATTTATTCGGATTTATATTTTTAAGTTATTTATATTAACAATAAATTATTATAATTATTTTTATGTAGGAGAAATATAATAAAATATAGTATTGAGTATATTTCCTTAAGAAAATATAAGTATAATCATTACTAAAAAAAATTCAATATATATACACGGACAAAATAACATTATTATACTATTCGGCATATTTATTCTCATTGATTTTTCAATTTGTCAATTTATTTAACATTACTTGAATTGTTAATTTACAAATGTTTAAGTGAAATAGACTTTTATATAGGTTTGTAGGCTAATCAGACATTAAAAATGACTAGGCTCAGATCTACAAATAAGCTTATAATAGATTACCGGTTCGTCTTAGACTTTGAATTTTTTAGCTCTCAGACTCAGACTTGATAAAACCTATCTCGGCCCAACCTATTTTTCAATTTATCGATTTATTTGTGAATTCATTGAAAAATAAGTCACACCTCTTTATAATTTGAATCTTCATAGGAGTTTGATTAAAAATGAATGAGTAAAAGTATGTATGTTTATAGGCTTTTTTTTCTATTTATTCGGATTTATATTTTTAAGTTATTTATATTAACAATAAATTATTATAATTATTTTTATGTAGGAGAAATATAATAAAATATAGTATTAAGTATATTTCCTTAAGAAAATATAAGTATAATCATTACTAAAAAAAATTCAATATATATACACGGACAAAATAACATTATTATACTATTCGGCATATTTATTCTCATTGATTTTTCAATTTGTCAATTTATTTAACATTACTTGAATTGTTAATTTACAAATGTTTAAGTGAAATAGACTTTTATATAGGTTTGTAGGCTAATCAGACATTAAAAATGACTAGGCTCAGATCTACAAATAAGCTTATAATAGATTACCGGTTCGTCTTAGACTTTGAATTTTTTAGCTCTCAGACTCAGACTTGATAAAACCTATCTCGGCCCAACCTATTTTTCAATTTATCGATTTATTTGTGAATTCATTGAAAAATAAGTCACACCTCTTTATAATTTGAATCTTCATAGGAGTTTGATTAAAAATGAATGAGTAAAAGTATGTATGTTTATAGGCTTTTTTTTCTATTTATTCGGATTTATATTTTTAAGTTATTTATATTAACAATAAATTATTATAATTATTTTTATGTAGGAGAAATATAATAAAATATAGTATTAAGTATATTTCCTTAAGAAAATATAAGTATAATCATTACTAAAAAAAATTCAATATATATACACGGACAAAATAACATTATTATACTATTCGGCATATTTATTCTCATTGATTTTTCAATTTGTCAATTTATTTAACATTACTTGAATTGTTAATTTACAAATGTTTAAGTGAAATAGACTTTTATATAGGTTTGTAGGCTAATCAGACATTAAAAATGACTAGGCTCAGATCTACAAATAAGCTTATAATAGATTACCGGTTCGTCTTAGACTTTGAATTTTTTAGCTCTCAGACTCAGACTTGGTAAAACCTATCTCGGCCCAACCTATTTTTCAATTTATCGATTTATTTGTGAATTCATTGAAAAATAAGTCACACCTCTTTATAATTTGAATCTTCATAGGAGTTTGATTAAAAATGAATGAGTAAAAGTATGTATGTTTATAGGCTTTTTTTTCTATTTATTCGGATTTATATTTTTAAGTTATTTATATTAACAATAAATTATTATAATTATTTTTATGTAGGAGAAATATAATAAAATATAGTATTGAGTATATTTCCTTAAGAAAATATAAGTATAATCATTACTAAAAAAAATTCAATATATATACACGGACAAAATAACATTATTATACTATTCGGCATATTTATTCTCATTGATTTTTCAATTTGTCAATTTATTTAACATTACTTGAATTGTTAATTTACAAATGTTTAAGTGAAATAGACTTTTATATAGGTTTGTAGGCTAATCAGACATTAAAAATGACTAGGCTCAGATCTACAAATAAGCTTATAATAGATTACCGGTTCGTCTTAGACTTTGAATTTTTTAGCTCTCAGACTCAGACTTGATAAAACCTATCTCGGCCCAACCTATTTTTCAATTTATCGATTTATTTGTGAATTCATTGAAAAATAAGTCACACCTCTTTATAATTTGAATCTTCATAGGAGTTTGATTAAAAATGAATGAGTAAAAGTATGTATGTTTATAGGCTTTTTTTTCTATTTATTCGGATTTATATTTTTAAGTTATTTATATTAACAATAAATTATTATAATTATTTTTATGTAGGAGAAATATAATAAAATATAGTATTAAGTATATTTCCTTAAGAAAATATAAGTATAATCATTACTAAAAAAAATTCAATATATATACACGGACAAAATAACATTATTATACTATTCGGCATATTTATTCTCATTGATTTTTCAATTTGTCAATTTATTTAACATTACTTGAATTGTTAATTTACAAATGTTTAAGTGAAATAGACTTTTATATAGGTTTGTAGGCTAATCAGACATTAAAAATGACTAGGCTCAGATCTACAAATAAGCTTATAATAGATTACCGGTTCGTCTTAGACTTTGAATTTTTTAGCTCTCAGACTCAGACTTGATAAAACCTATCTCGGCCCAACCTATTTTTCAATTTATCGATTTATTTGTGAATTCATTGAAAAATAAGTCACACCTCTTTATAATTTGAATCTTCATAGGAGTTTGATTAAAAATGAATGAGTAAAAGTATGTATGTTTATAGGCTTTTTTTTCTATTTATTCGGATTTATATTTTTAAGTTATTTATATTAACAATAAATTATTATAATTATTTTTATGTAGGAGAAATATAATAAAATATAGTATTAAGTATATTTCTTTAAGAAAATATAAGTATAATCATTACTAAAAAAAATTCAATATATATACACGGACAAAATAACATTATTATACTATTCGGCATATTTATTCTCATTGATTTTTCAATTTGTCAATTTATTTAACATTACTTGAATTGTTAATTTACAAATGTTTAAGTGAAATAGACTTTTATATAGGTTTGTAGGCTAATCAGACATTAAAAATGACTAGGCTCAGATCTACAAATAAGCTTATAATAGATTACCGGTTCGTCTTAGACTTTGAATTTTTTAGCTCTCAGACTCAGACTTGATAAAACCTATCTCGGCCCAACCTATTTTTCAATTTATCGATTTATTTGTGAATTCATTGAAAAATAAGTCACACCTCTTTATAATTTGAATCTTCATAGGAGTTTGATTAAAAATGAATGAGTAAAAGTATGTATGTTTATAGGCTTTTTTTTCTATTTATTCGGATTTATATTTTTAAGTTATTTATATTAACAATAAATTATTATAATTATTTTTATGTAGGAGAAATATATTAAAATATAGTATTAAGTATATTTCCTTAAGAAAATATAAGTATAATCATTACTAAAAAAAATTCAATATATATACACGGACAAAATAACATTATTATACTATTCGGCATATTTATTCTCATTGATTTTTCAATTTGTCAATTTATTTAACATTACTTGAATTGTTAATTTACAAATGTTTAAGTCAAATAGACTTTTATATAGGTTTGTAGGCTAATCAGACATTAAAAATGACTAGGCTCAGATCTACAAATAAGCTTATAATAGATTACCGGTTCGTCTTAGACTTTGAATTTTTTAGCTCTCAGACTCAGACTTGGTAAAACCTATCTCGGCCCAACCTATTTTTCAATTTATCGATTTATTTGTGAATTCATTGAAAAATAAGTCACACCTCTTTATAATTTGAATCTTCATAGGAGTTTGATTAAAAATGAATGAGTAAAAGTATGTATGTTTATAGGCTTTTTTTTCTATTTATTCGGATTTATATTTTTAAGTTATTTATATTAACAATAAATTATTATAATTATTTTTATGTAGGAGAAATATAATAAAATATAGTATTGAGTTTATTTCCTTAAGAAAATATAAGTATAATCATTACTAAAAAAAATTCAATATATATACACGGACAAAATAACATTATTATACTATTCGGCATATTTATTCTCATTGATTTTTCAATTTGTCAATTTATTTAACATTACTTGAATTGTTAATTTACAAATGTTTAAGTGAAATAGACTTTTATATAGGTTTGTAGGCTAATCAGACATTAAAAATGACTAGGCTCAGATCTACAAATAAGCTTATAATAGATTACCGGTTCGTCTTAGACTTTGAATTTTTTAGCTCTCAGACTCAGACTTGATAAAACCTATCTCGGCCCAACCTATTTTTCAATTTATCGATTTATTTGTGAATTCATTGAAAAATAAGTCACACCTCTTTATAATTTGAATCTTCATAGGAGTTTGATTAAAAATGAATGAGTAAAAGTATGTATGTTTATAGGCTTTTTTTTCTATTTATTCGGATTTATATTTTTAAGTTATTTATATTAACAATAAATTATTATAATTATTTTTATGTAGGAGAAATATAATAAAATATAGTATTAAGTATATTTCCTTAAGAAAATATAAGTATAATCATTACTAAAAAAAATTCAATATATATACACGGACAAAATAACATTATTATACTATTCGGCATATTTATTCTCATTGATTTTTCAATTTGTCAATTTATTTAACATTACTTGAATTGTTAATTTACAAATGTTTAAGTGAAATAGACTTTTATATAGGTTTGTAGGCTAATCAGACATTAAAAATGACTAGGCTCAGATCTACAAATAAGCTTATAATAGATTACCGGTTCGTCTTAGACTTTGAATTTTTTAGCTCTCAGACTCAGACTTGATAAAACCTATCTCGGCCCAACCTATTTTTCAATTTATCGATTTATTTGTGAATTCATTGAAAAATAAGTCACACCTCTTTATAATTTGAATCTTCATAGGAGTTTGATTAAAAATGAATGAGTAAAAGTATGTATGTTTATAGGCTTTTTTTTCTATTTATTCGGATTTATATTTTTAAGTTATTTATATTAACAATAAATTATTATAATTATTTTTATGTAGGAGAAATATAATAAAATATAGTATTAAGTATATTTCCTTAAGAAAATATAAGTATAATCATTACTAAAAAAAATTCAATATATATACACGGACAAAATAACATTATTATACTATTCAACATATTTATTCTCATTGATTTTTCAATTTGTCAATTTATTTAACATTACATGAATTGTTAATTTACAAATGTTTAAGTGAAATAGACTTTTATATAGGTTTGTAGGCTAATCAGACATTAAAAATGACTAGGCTCAGATCTACAAATTAGCTTATAATAGATTACCGGTTCGTCTTAGACTTTGAATTTTTTAGCTCTCAGACTCAGACTTGATAAAACCTATCTCGGCCAAACCTATTTTTCAATTTATCGATTTATTTGTGAATTCATTGAAAAATAAGTCACACCTCTTTATAATTTGAATCTTCATAGGAGTTTGATTAAAAATGAATGAGTAAAAGTATGTATGTTTATAGGCTTTTTTTTTCTATTTATTCGGATTTATATTTTTAAGTTATTTATATTAACAATAAATTATTATAATTATTTTTATGTAGGAGAAATATAATAAAATATAGTATTAAGTTTATTTCCTTAAGAAAATATAAGTATAATCATTACTAAAAAAAATTCAATATATATACACGGACAAAATAACATTATTATACTATTCAACATATTTATTCTAATTGATTTTTCAATTTGTCAATTTATTTAACATTACTTGAATTGTTAATTTACAAATGTTTAAGTGAAATAGACTTTTATATAGGTTTGTAGGCTAATCAGACATTAAAAATGACTAGGCTCAGATCTACAAATTAGCTTATAATAGATTACCGGTTCGTCTTAGACTTTGAATTTTTTAGCTCTCAGACTCAGACTTGATAAAACCTATCTCGGCCCAACCTATTTTTCAATTTATCGATTTATTTGTGAATTCATTGAAAAATAAGTCACACCTCTTTATAATTTGAATCTGCATAGGAGTTTGATTAAAAATGAATGAGTAAAAGTATGTATGTTTATAGGCTTTTTTTTCTATTTATTCGGATTTATATTTTTAAGTTATTTATATTAACAATAAATTATTATAATTATTTTTATGTAGGAGAAATATAATAAAATATAGTATTAAGTTTATTTCCTTAAGAAAATATAAGTATAATCATTACTAAAAAAAATTCAATATATATACACGGACAAAATAACATTATTATACTATTCGGCATATTTATTCTCATTGATTTTTCAATTTGTCAATTTATTTAACATTACTTGAATTGTTAATTTACAAATGTTTAAGTCAAATAGACTTTTATATAGGTTTGTAGGCTAATCAGACATTAAAAATGACTAGGCTCAGATCTACAAATAAGCTTATAATAGATTACCGGTTCGTCTTAGACTTTGAATTTTTTAGCTCTCAGACTCAGACTTGATAAAACCTATCTCGGCCCAACCTATTTTTCAATTTATCGATTTATTTGTGAATTCATTGAAAAATAAGTCACACCTCTTTATAATTTGAATCTTCATAGGAGTTTGATTAAAAATGAATGAGTAAAAGTATGTATGTTTATAGGCTTTTTTTTCTATTTATTCGGATTTATATTTTTAAGTTATTTATATTAACAATAAATTATTATAATTATTTTTATGTAGGAGAAATATAATAAAATATAGTATTGAGTTTATTTCCTTAAGAAACTATAAGTATAATCATTACTAAAAAAAATTCAATATATATACACGGACAAAATAACATTATTATATTATTCGGCATATTTATTCTCATTGATTTTTCAATTTGTCAATTTATTTAACATTACTTGAATTGTTAATTTACAAATGTTTAAGTGAAATAGACTTTTATATAGGTTTGTAGGCTAATCAGACATTAAAAATGACTAGGCTCAGATCTACAAATAAGCTTATAATAGATTACCGGTTCGTCTTAGACTTTGAATTTTTTAGCTCTCAGACTCAGACTTGATAAAACCTATCTCGGCCCAACCTATTTTTCAATTTATCGATTTATTTGTGAATTCATTGAAAAATAAGTCACACCTCTTTATAATTTGAATCTTCATAGGAGTTTGATTAAAAATGAATGAGTAAAAGTATGTATGTTTATAGGCTTTTTTTTCTATTTATTCGGATTTATATTTTTAAGTTATTTATATTAACAATAAATTATTATAATTATTTTTATGTAGGAGAAATATAATAAAATATAGTATTGAGTTTATTTCCTTAAGAAAATATAAGTATAATCATTACTAAAAAAAATTCAATATATATACACGGACAAAATAACATTATTATACTATTCGGCATATTTATTCTCATTGATTTTTCAATTTGTCAATTTATTTAACATTACTTGAATTGTTAATTTACAAATGTTTAAGTGAAATAGACTTTTATATAGGTTTGTAGGCTAATCAGACATTAAAAATGACTAGGCTCAGATCTACAAATAAGCTTATAATAGATTACCGGTTCGTCTTAGACTATGAATTTTTTAGCTCTCAGACTCAGACTTGATAAAACCTATCTCGGCCCACCCTATTTTTCAATTTATCGATTTATTTGTGAATTCATTGAAAAATAAGTCACACCTCTTTATAATTTGAATCTGCATAGGAGTTTGATTAAAAATGAATGAGTAAAAGTATGTATGTTTATAGGCTTTTTTTTCTATTTATTCGGATTTATATTTTTAACTTATTTATATTAACAATAAATTATTATAATTATTTTTATGTAGGAGAAATATAATAAAATATAGTATTAAGTTTATTTCCTTAAGAAAATATAAGTATAATCATTACTAAAAAAAATTCAATATATATACACGGACAAAATAACATTATTATACTATTCAACATATTTATTCTAATTGATTTTTCAATTTGTCAATTTATTTAACATTACTTGAATTGTTAATTTACAAATGTTTAAGTGAAATAGACTTTTATATAGGTTTGTAGGCTAATCAGACATTAAAAATGACTAGGCTCAGATCTACAAATTAGCTTATAATAGATTACCGGTTCGTCTTAGACTTTGAATTTTTTAGCTGTCAGACTCAGACTTGATAAAACCTATCTCGGCCAAACCTATTATTCGATTTATCGATTTATTTGTGAATTCATTGAAAAATAAGTCACACCTCTTTATAATTTGAATCTTCATAGGAGTTTGATTAAAAATGAATGAGTAAAAGTATGTATGTTTATAGGCTTTTTTTTTCTATTTATTCGGATTTATATTTTTAAGTTATTTATATTAACAATAAATTATTATAATTATTTTTATGTAGGAGAAATATAATAAAATATAGTATTAAGTTTATTTCCTTAAGAAAATATAAGTATAATCATTACTAAAAAAAATTCAATATATATACACGGACAAAATAACATTATTATACTATTCGGCATATTTATTCTCATTGATTTTTCAATTTGTCAATTTATTTAACATTACTTGAATTGTTAATTTACAAATGTTTAAGTGAAATAGACTTTTATATAGGTTTGTAGGCTAATCAGACATTAAAAATGACTAGGCTCAGATCTACAAATAAGCTTATAATAGATTACCGGTTCGTCTTAGACTTTGAATTTTTTAGCTCTCAGACTCAGACTTGATAAAACCTATCTCGGCCCAACCTATTTTTCAATTTATCGATTTATTTGTGAATTCATTGAAAAATAAGTCACACCTCTTTATAATTTGAATCTGCATAGGAGTTTGATTAAAAATGAATGAGTAAAAGTATGTATGTTTATAGGCTTTTTTTTCTATTTATTCGGATTTATATTTTTAAGTTATTTATATTAACAATAAATTATTATAATTATTTTTATGTAGGAGAAATATAATAAAATATAGTATTAAGTTTATTTCCTTAAGAAAATATAAGTATAATCATTACTAAAAAAAATTCAATATATATACACGGACAAAATAACATTATTATACTATTCAACATATTTATTCTAATTGATTTTTCAATTTGTCAATTTATTTAACATTACTTGAATTGTTAATTTACAAATGTTTAAGTGAAATAGACTTTTATATAGGTTTGTAGGCTAATCAGACATTAAAAATGACTAGGCTCAGATCTACAAATAAGCTTATAATAGATTACCGGTTCGTCTTAGACTTTGAATTTTTTAGCTCTCAGACTCAGACTTGATAAAACCTATCTCGGCCCAACCTATTTTTCAATTTATCGATTTATTTGTGAATTTATTGAAAAATAAGTCACACCTCTTTATAATTTGAATCTGCATAGGAGTTTGATTAAAAATGAATGAGTAAAAGTATGTATGTTTATAGGCTTTTTTTTCTATTTATTCGGATTTATATTTTTAAGTTATTTATATTAACAATAAATTATTATAATTATTTTTATGTAGGAGAAATATAATAAAATATAGTATTAAGTTTATTTCCTTAAGAAAATATAAGTATAATCATTACTAAAAAAAATTCAATATATATACACGGACAAAATAACATTATTATACTATTCAACATATTTATTCTAATTGATTTTTCAATTTGTCAATTTATTTAACATTACTTGAATTGTTAATTTACAAATGTTTAAGTGAAATAGACTTTTATATAGGTTTGTAGGCTAATCAGACATTAAAAATGACTAGGCTCAGATCTACAAATTAGCTTATAATAGATTACCGGTTCGTCTTAGACTTTGAATTTTTTAGCTGTCAGACTCAGACTTGATAAAACCTATCTCGGCCAAACCTATTATTCGATTTATCGATTTATTTGTGAATTCATTGAAAAATAAGTCACACCTCTTTATAATTTGAATCTTCATAGGAGTTTGATTAAAAATGAATGAGTAAAAGTATGTATGTTTATAGGCTTTTTTTTTCTATTTATTCGGATTTATATTTTTAAGTTATTTATATTAACAATAAATTATTATAATTATTTTTATGTACGAGAAATATAATAAAATATAGTATTAAGTATATTTCCTTAAGAAAATATAAGTATAATCATTACTAAAAAAAATTCAATATATATACACGGACAAAATAACATTATTATACTATTCGGCATATTTATTCTCATTGATTTTTCAATTTGTCAATTTATTTAACATTACTTGAATTGTTAATTTACAAATGTTTAAGTGAAATAGACTTTTATATAGGTTTGTAGGCTAATCAGACATTAAAAATGACTTGGCTCAGATCTACAAATAAGCTTATAATAGATTACCGGTTCGTCTTAGACTTTGAATTTTTTAGCTCTCAGACTCAGACTTGATAAAACCTATCTCGGCCCAACCTATTTTTCAATTTATCGATTTATTTGTGAATTCATTGAAAAATAAGTCACACCTCTTTATAATTTGAATCTTCATAGGAGTTTGATTAAAAATGAATGAGTAAAAGTATGTATGTTTATAGGCTTTTTTTTCTATTTATTCGGATTTATATTTTTAAGTTATTTATATTAACAATAAATTATTATAATTATTTTTATGTAGGAGAAATATAATAAAATATAGTATTAAGTTTATTTCCTTAAGAAAATATAAGTATAATCATTACTAAAAAAAATTCAATATATATACACGGACAAAATAACATTATTATACTATTCGGCATATTTATTCTCATTGATTTTTCAATTTGTCAATTTATTTAACATTACTTGAATTGTTAATTTACAAATGTTTAAGTGAAATAGACTTTTATATAGGTTTGTAGGCTAATCAGACATTAAAAATGACTAGGCTCAGATCTACAAATAAGCTTATAATAGATTACCGGTTCGTCTTAGACTTTGAATTTTTTAGCTCTCAGACTCAGACTTGATAAAACCTATCTCGGCCCAACCTATTTTTCAATTTATCGATTTATTTGTGAATTCATTGAAAAATAAGTCACACCTCTTTATAATTTGAATCTGCATAGGAGTTTGATTAAAAATGAATGAGTAAAAGTATGTATGTTTATAGGCTTTTTTTTCTATTTATTCGGATTTATATTTTTAAGTTATTTATATTAACAATAAATTATTATAATTATTTTTATGTAGGAGAAATATAATAAAATATAGTATTAAGTATATTTCCTTAAGAAAATATAAGTATAATCATTACTAAAAAAAATTCAATATATATACACGGACAAAATAACATTATTATACTATTCGGCATATTTATTCTCATTGATTTTTCAATTTGTCAATTTATTTAACATTACTTGAATTGTTAATTTACAAATGTTTAAGTGAAATAGACTTTTGTATAGGTTTGTAGGCTAATCAGACATTAAAAATGACTAGGCTCAGATCTACAAATAAGCTTATAATAGATTACCGGTTCGTCTTAGACTTTGAATTTTTTAGCTCTCAGACTCAGACTTGATAAAACCTATCTCGGCCCAACCTATTTTTCAATTTATCGATTTATTTGTGAATTCATTGAAAAATAAGTCACACCTCTTTATAATTTGAATCTTCATAGGAGTTTGATTAAAAATGAATGAGTAAAAGTATGTATGTTTATAGGCTTTTTTTTCTATTTATTCGGATTTATATTTTTAGGTTATTTATATTAACAATAAATTATTATAATTATTTTTATGTAGGAGAAATATAATAAAATATAGTATTAAGTTTATTTCCTTAAGAAAATATAAGTATAATCATTACTAAAAAAAATTCAATATATATACACGGACAAAATAACATTATTATACTATTCGGCATATTTATTCTCATTGATTTTTCAATTTGTCAATTTATTTAACATTACTTGAATTGTTAATTTACAAATGTTTAAGTGAAATAGACTTTTGTATAGGTTTGTAGGCTAATCAGACATTAAAAATGACTAGGCTCAGATCTACAAATAAGCTTATAATAGATTACCGGTTCGTCTTAGACTTTGAATTTTTTAGCTCTCAGACTCAGACTTGATAAAACCTATCTCGGCCCAACCTATTTTTCAATTTATCGATTTATTTGTGAATTCATTGAAAAATAAGTCACACCTCTTTATAATTTGAATCTTCATAGGAGTTTGATTAAAAATGAATGAGTAAAAGTATGTATGTTTATAGGCTTTTTTTTCTATTTATTCGGATTTATATTTTTAAGTTATTTATATTAACAATAAATTATTATAATTATTTTTATGTAGGAGAAATATAATAAAATATAGTATTAAGTTTATTTCCTTAAGAAAATATAAGTATAATCATTACTAAAAAAAATTCAATATATATACACGGACAAAATAACATTATTATACTATTCGGCATATTTATTCTCATTGATTTTTCAATTTGTCAATTTATTTAACATTACTTGAATTGTTAATTTACAAATGTTTAAGTGAAATAGACTTTTATATAGGTTTGTAGGCTAATCAGACATTAAAAATGACTAGGCTCAGATCTACAAATAAGCTTATAATAGATTACCGGTTCGTCTTAGACTTTGAATTTTTTAGCTCTCAGACTCAGACTTGATAAAACCTATCTCGGCCCAACCTATTTTTCAATTTATCGATTTATTTGTGAATTCATTGAAAAATAAGTCACACCTCTTTATAATTTGAATCTGCATAGGAGTTTGATTAAAAATGAATGAGTAAAAGTATGTATGTTTATAGGCTTTTTTTTCTATTTATTCGGATTTATATTTTTAAGTTATTTATATTAACAATAAATTATTATAATTATTTTTATGTAGGAGAAATATAATAAAATATAGTATTAAGTATATTTCCTTAAGAAAATATAAGTATAATCATTACTAAAAAAAATTCAATATATATACACGGACAAAATAACATTATTATACTATTCGGCATATTTATTCTCATTGATTTTTCAATTTGTCAATTTATTTAACATTACTTGAATTGTTAATTTACAAATGTTTAAGTGAAATAGACTTTTGTATAGGTTTGTAGGCTAATCAGACATTAAAA
Source organism: Vicia faba (assembly GCA_948472305.1). Lineage (NCBI taxonomy): Eukaryota > Viridiplantae > Streptophyta > Magnoliopsida > Fabales > Fabaceae > Vicia > Vicia faba. Next base: position 53,705 of record CATIWC010003169.1, on the reverse strand, counting down.
ATGACTAGGCTCAGATCTACAAATAAGCTTATAATAGATTACCGGTTCGTCTTAGACTTTGAATTTTTTAGCTCTCAGACTCAGACTTGATAAAACCTATCTCGGCCCAACCTATTTTTCAATTTATCGATTTATTTGTGAATTCATTGAAAAATAAGTCACACCTCTTTATAATTTGAATCTTCATAGGAGTTTGATTAAAAATGAATGAGTAAAAGTATGTATGTTTATAGGCTTTTTTTTCTATTTATTCGGATTTATATTTTTAGGTTATTTATATTAACAATAAATTATTATAATTATTTTTATGTAGGAGAAATATAATAAAATATAGTATTAAGTTTATTTCCTTAAGAAAATATAAGTATAATCATTACTAAAAAAAATTCAATATATATACACGGACAAAATAACATTATTATACTATTCGGCATATTTATTCTCATTGATTTTTCAATTTGTCAATTTATTTAACATTACTTGAATTGTTAATTTACAAATGTTTAAGTGAAATAGACTTTTGTATAGGTTTGTAGGCTAATCAGACATTAAAAATGACTAGGCTCAGATCTACAAATAAGCTTATAATAGATTACCGGTTCGTCTTAGACTTTGAATTTTTTAGCTCTCAGACTCAGACTTGATAAAACCTATCTCGGCCCAACCTATTTTTCAATTTATCGATTTATTTGTGAATTCATTGAAAAATAAGTCACACCTCTTTATAATTTGAATCTTCATAGGAGTTTGATTAAAAATGAATGAGTAAAAGTATGTATGTTTATAGGCTTTTTTTTCTATTTATTCGGATTTATATTTTTAGGTTATTTATATTAACAATAAATTATTATAATTATTTTTATGTAGGAGAAATATAATAAAATATAGTATTAAGTTTATTTCCTTAAGAAAATATAAGTATAATCATTACTAAAAAAAATTCAATATATATACACGGACAAAATAACATTATTATACTATTCGGCATATTTATTCTCATTGATTTTTCAATTTGTCAATTTATTTAACATTACTTGAATTGTTAATTTACAAATGTTTAAGTGAAATAGACTTTTGTATAGGTTTGTAGGCTAATCAGACATTAAAAATGACTAGGCTCAGATCTACAAATAAGCTTATAATAGATTACCGGTTCGTCTTAGACTTTGAATTTTTTAGCTCTCAGACTCAGACTTGATAAAACCTATCTCGGCCCAACCTATTTTTCAATTTATCGATTTATTTGTGAATTCATTGAAAAATAAGTCACACCTCTTTATAATTTGAATCTTCATAGGAGTTTGATTAAAAATGAATGAGTAAAAGTATGTATGTTTATAGGCTTTTTTTTCTATTTATTCGGATTTATATTTTTAGGTTATTTATATTAACAATAAATTATTATAATTATTTTTATGTAGGAGAAATATAATAAAATATAGTATTAAGTTTATTTCCTTAAGAAAATATAAGTATAATCATTACTAAAAAAAATTCAATATATATACACGGACAAAATAACATTATTATACTATTCGGCATATTTATTCTCATTGATTTTTCAATTTGTCAATTTATTTAACATTACTTGAATTGTTAATTTACAAATGTTTAAGTGAAATAGACTTTTGTATAGGTTTGTAGGCTAATCAGACATTAAAAATGACTAGGCTCAGATCTACAAATAAGCTTATAATAGATTACCGGTTCGTCTTAGACTTTGAATTTTTTAGCTCTCAGACTCAGACTTGATAAAACCTATCTCGGCCCAACCTATTTTTCAATTTATCGATTTATTTGTGAATTCATTGAAAAATAAGTCACACCTCTTTATAATTTGAATCTTCATAGGAGTTTGATTAAAAATGAATGAGTAAAAGTATGTATGTTTATAGGCTTTTTTTTCTATTTATTCGGATTTATATTTTTAGGTTATTTATATTAACAATAAATTATTATAATTATTTTTATGTAGGAGAAATATAATAAAATATAGTATTAAGTTTATTTCCTTAAGAAAATATAAGTATAATCATTACTAAAAAAAATTCAATATATATACACGGACAAAATAACATTATTATACTATTCGGCATATTTATTCTCATTGATTTTTCAATTTGTCAATTTATTTAACATTACTTGAATTGTTAATTTACAAATGTTTAAGTGAAATAGACTTTTGTATAGGTTTGTAGGCTAATCAGACATTAAAAATGACTAGGCTCAGATCTACAAATAAGCTTATAATAGATTACCGGTTCGTCTTAGACTTTGAATTTTTTAGCTCTCAGACTCAGACTTGATAAAACCTATCTCGGCCCAACCTATTTTTCAATTTATCGATTTATTTGTGAATTCATTGAAAAATAAGTCACACCTCTTTATAATTTAAATCTTCATAGGAGTTTGATTAAAAATGAATGAGTAAAAGTATGTATGTTTATAGGCTTTTTTTTCTATTTATTCGGATTTATATTTTTAGGTTATTTATATTAACAATAAATTATTATAATTATTTTTATGTAGGAGAAATATAATAAAATATAGTATTAAGTTTATTTCCTTAAGAAAATATAAGTATAATCATTACTAAAAAAAATTCAATATATATACACGGACAAAATAACATTATTATACTATTCGGCATATTTATTCTCATTGATTTTTCAATTTGTCAATTTATTTAACATTACTTGAATTGTTAATTTACAAATGTTTAAGTGAAATAGACTTTTGTATAGGTTTGTAGGCTAATCAGACATTAAAAATGACTAGGCTCAGATCTACAAATAAGCTTATAATAGATTACCGGTTCGTCTTAGACTTTGAATTTTTTAGCTCTCAGACTCAGACTTGATAAAACCTATCTCGGCCCAACCTATTTTTCAATTTATCGATTTATTTGTGAATTCATTGAAAAATAAGTCACACCTCTTTATAATTTGAATCTGCATAGGAGTTTGATTAAAAATGAATGAGTAAAAGTATGTATGTTTATAGGCTTTTTTTTCTATTTATTCGGATTTATATTTTTAAGTTATTTATATTAACAATAAATTATTATAATTATTTTTATGTAGGAGAAATATAATAAAATATAGTATTAAGTTTATTTCCTTAAGAAAATATAAGTATAATCATTACTAAAAAAAATTCAATATATATACACGGACAAAATAACATTATTATACTATTCGGCATATTTATTCTCATTGATTTTTCAATTTGTCAATTTATTTAACATTACTTGAATTGTTAATTTACAAATGTTTAAGTGAAATAGACTTTTATATAGGTTTGTAGGCTAATCAGACATTAAAAATGACTAGGCTCAGATCTACAAATAAGCTTATAATAGATTACCGGTTCGTCTTAGACTTTGAATTTTTTAGCTCTCAGACTCAGACTTGATAAAACCTATCTCGGCCCAACCTATTTTTCAATTTATCGATTTATTTGTGAATTCATTGAAAAATAAGTCACACCTCTTTATAATTTGAATCTGCATAGGAGTTTGATTAAAAATGAATGAGTAAAAGTATGTATGTTTATAGGCTTTTTTTTCTATTTATTCGGATTTATATTTTTAAGTTATTTATATTAACAATAAATTATTATAATTATTTTTATGTAGGAGAAATATAATAAAATATAGTATTAAGTATATTTCCTTAAGAAAATATAAGTATAATCATTACTAAAAAAAATTCAATATATATACACGGACAAAATAACATTATTATACTATTCGGCATATTTATTCTCATTGATTTTTCAATTTGTCAATTTATTTAACATTACTTGAATTGTTAATTTACAAATGTTTAAGTGAAATAGACTTTTATATAGGTTTGTAGGCTAATCAGACATTAAAAATGACTAGGCTCAGATCTACAAATAAGCTTATAATAGATTACCGGTTCGTCTTAGACTTTGAATTTTTTAGCTCTCAGACTCAGACTTGATAAAACCTATCTCGGCCCAACCTATTTTTCAATTTATCGATTTATTTGTGAATTCATTGAAAAATAAGTCACACCTCTTTATAATTTGAATCTTCATAGGAGTTTGATTAAAAATGAATGAGTAAAAGTATGTATGTTTATAGGCTTTTTTTTCTATTTATTCGGATTTATATTTTTAGGTTATTTATATTAACAATAAATTATTATAATTATTTTTATGTAGGAGAAATATAATAAAATATAGTATTAAGTATATTTCCTTAAGAAAATATAAGTATAATCATTACTAAAAAAAATTCAATATATATACACGGACAAAATAACATTATTATACTATTCGGCATATTTATTCTCATTGATTTTTCAATTTGTCAATTTATTTAACATTACTTGAATTGTTAATTTACAAATGTTTAAGTGAAATAGACTTTTGTATAGGTTTGTAGGCTAATCAGACATTAAAAATGACTAGGCTCAGATCTACAAATAAGCTTATAATAGATTACCGGTTCGTCTTAGACTTTGAATTTTTTAGCTCTCAGACTCAGACTTGATAAAACCTATCTCGGCCCAACCTATTTTTCAATTTATCGATTTATTTGTGAATTCATTGAAAAATAAGTCACACCTCTTTATAATTTGAATCTTCATAGGAGTTTGATTAAAAATGAATGAGTAAAAGTATGTATGTTTATAGGCTTTTTTTTCTATTTATTCGGATTTATATTTTTAGGTTATTTATATTAACAATAAATTATTATAATTATTTTTATGTAGGAGAAATATAATAAAATATAGTATTAAGTATATTTCCTTAAGAAAATATAAGTATAATCATTACTAAAAAAAATTCAATATATATACACGGACAAAATAACATTATTATACTATTCGGCATATTTATTCTCATTGATTTTTCAATTTGTCAATTTATTTAACATTACTTGAATTGTTAATTTACAAATGTTTAAGTGAAATAGACTTTTGTATAGGTTTGTAGGCTAATCAGACATTAAAAATGACTAGGCTCAGATCTACAAATAAGCTTATAATAGATTACCGGTTCGTCTTAGACTTTGAATTTTTTAGCTCTCAGACTCAGACTTGATAAAACCTATCTCGGCCCAACCTATTTTTCAATTTATCGATTTATTTGTGAATTCATTGAAAAATAAGTCACACCTCTTTATAATTTGAATCTTCATAGGAGTTTGATTAAAAATGAATGAGTAAAAGTATGTATGTTTATAGGCTTTTTTTTCTATTTATTCGGATTTATATTTTTAGGTTATTTATATTAACAATAAATTATTATAATTATTTTTATGTAGGAGAAATATAATAAAATATAGTATTAAGTTTATTTCCTTAAGAAAATATAAGTATAATCATTACTAAAAAAAATTCAATATATATACACGGACAAAATAACATTATTATACTATTCGGCATATTTATTCTCATTGATTTTTCAATTTGTCAATTTATTTAACATTACTTGAATTGTTAATTTACAAATGTTTAAGTGAAATAGACTTTTGTATAGGTTTGTAGGCTAATCAGACATTAAAAATGACTAGGCTCAGATCTACAAATAAGCTTATAATAGATTACCGGTTCGTCTTAGACTTTGAATTTTTTAGCTCTCAGACTCAGACTTGATAAAACCTATCTCGGCCCAACCTATTTTTCAATTTATCGATTTATTTGTGAATTCATTGAAAAATAAGTCACACCTCTTTATAATTTAAATCTTCATAGGAGTTTGATTAAAAATGAATGAGTAAAAGTATGTATGTTTATAGGCTTTTTTTTCTATTTATTCGGATTTATATTTTTAGGTTATTTATATTAACAATAAATTATTATAATTATTTTTATGTAGGAGAAATATAATAAAATATAGTATTAAGTTTATTTCCTTAAGAAAATATAAGTATAATCATTACTAAAAAAAATTCAATATATATACACGGACAAAATAACATTATTATACTATTCGGCATATTTATTCTCATTGATTTTTCAATTTGTCAATTTATTTAACATTACTTGAATTGTTAATTTACAAATGTTTAAGTGAAATAGACTTTTGTATAGGTTTGTAGGCTAATCAGACATTAAAAATGACTAGGCTCAGATCTACAAATAAGCTTATAATAGATTACCGGTTCGTTTTAGACTTTGAATTTTTTAGCTCTCAGACTCAGACATGATAAAACCTATCTCGGCCCAACCTATTTTTCAATTTATCGATTTATTTGTGAATTCATTGAAAAATAAGTCACACCTCTTTATAATTTGAATCTTCATAGGAGTTTGATTAAAAATGAATGAGTAAAAGTATGTATGTTTATAGGCTTTTTTTTCTATTTATTCGGATTTATATTTTTAGGTTATTTATATTAACAATAAATTATTATAATTATTTTTATGTAGGAGAAATATAATAAAATATAGTATTAAGTTTATTTCCTTAAGAAAATATAAGTATAATCATTACTAAAAAAAATTCAATATATATACACGGACAAAATAACATTATTATACTATTCAACATATTTATTCTAATTGATTTTTCAATTTGTCAATTTATTTAACATTACTTGAATTGTTAATTTACAAATGTTTAAGTGAAATAGACTTTTATATAGGTTTGTAGGCTAATCAGACATTAAAAATGACTAGGCTCAGATCTACAAATTAGCTTATAATAGATTACCGGTTCGTCTTAGACTTTGAATTTTTTAGCTGTCAGACTCAGACTTGATAAAACCTATCTCGGCCAAACCTATTATTCGATTTATCGATTTATTTGTGAATTCATTGAAAAATAAGTCACACCTCTTTATAATTTGAATCTTCATAGGAGTTTGATTAAAAATGAATGAGTAAAAGTATGTATGTTTATAGGCTTTTTTTTTCTATTTATTCGGATTTATATTTTTAAGTTATTTATATTAACAATAAATTATTATAATTATTTTTATGTACGAGAAATATAATAAAATATAGTATTAAGTATATTTCCTTAAGAAAATATAAGTATAATCATTACTAAAAAAAATTCAATATATATACACGGACAAAATAACATTATTATACTATTCGGCATATTTATTATCATTGATTTTTCAATTTGTCAATTTATTTAACATTACTTGAATTGTTAATTTACAAATGTTTAAGTGAAATAGACTTTTATATAGGTTTGTAGGCTAATCAGACATTAAAAATGACTTGGCTCAGATCTACAAATAAGCTTATAATAGATTACCGGTTCGTCTTAGACTTTGAATTTTTTAGCTCTCAGACTCAGACTTGATAAAACCTATCTCGGCCCAACCTATTTTTCAATTTATCGATTTATTTGTGAATTCATTGAAAAATAAGTCACACCTCTTTATAATTTGAATCTTCATAGGAGTTTGATTAAAAATGAATGAGTAAAAGTATGTATGTTTATAGGCTTTTTTTTCTATTTATTCGGATTTATATTTTTAGGTTATTTATATTAACAATAAATTATTATAATTATTTTTATGTAGGAGAAATATAATAAAATATAGTATTAAGTTTATTTCCTTAAGAAAATATAAGTATAATCATTACTAAAAAAAATTCAATATATATACACGGACAAAATAACATTATTATACTATTCAACATATTTATTCTAATTGATTTTTCAATTTGTCAATTTATTTAACATTACTTGAATTGTTAATTTACAAATGTTTAAGTGAAATAGACTTTTATATAGGTTTGTAGGCTAATCAGACATTAAAAATGACTAGGCTCAGATCTACAAATTAGCTTATAATAGATTACCGGTTCGTCTTAGACTTTGAATTTTTTAGCTGTCAGACTCAGACTTGATAAAACCTATCTCGGCCAAACCTATTATTCGATTTATCGATTTATTTGTGAATTCATTGAAAAATAAGTCACACCTCTTTATAATTTGAATCTTCATAGGAGTTTGATTAAAAATGAATGAGTAAAAGTATGTATGTTTATAGGCTTTTTTTTTCTATTTATTCGGATTTATATTTTTAAGTTATTTATATTAACAATAAATTATTATAATTATTTTTATGTACGAGAAATATAATAAAATATAGTATTAAGTATATTTCCTTAAGAAAATATAAGTATAATCATTACTAAAAAAAATTCAATATATATACACGGACAAAATAACATTATTATACTATTCGGCATATTTATTCTCATTGATTTTTCAATTTGTCAATTTATTTAACATTACTTGAATTGTTAATTTACAAATGTTTAAGTGAAATAGACTTTTATATAGGTTTGTAGGCTAATCAGACATTAAAAATGACTTGGCTCAGATCTACAAATAAGCTTATAATAGATTACCGGTTCGTCTTAGACTTTGAATTTTTTAGCTCTCAGACTCAGACTTGATAAAACCTATCTCGGCCCAACCTATTTTTCAATTTATCGATTTATTTGTGAATTCATTGAAAAATAAGTCACACCTCTTTATAATTTGAATCTTCATAGGAGTTTGATTAAAAATGAATGAGTAAAAGTATGTATGTTTATAGGCTTTTTTTTCTATTTATTCGGATTTATATTTTTAGGTTATTTATATTAACAATAAATTATTATAATTATTTTTATGTAGGAGAAATATAATAAAATATAGTATTAAGTTTATTTCCTTAAGAAAATATAAGTATAATCATTACTAAAAAAAATTCAATATATATACACGGACAAAATAACATTATTATACTATTCAACATATTTATTCTAATTGATTTTTCAATTTGTCAATTTATTTAACATTACTTGAATTGTTAATTTACAAATGTTTAAGTGAAATAGACTTTTATATAGGTTTGTAGGCTAATCAGACATTAAAAATGACTAGGCTCAGATCTACAAATTAGCTTATAATAGATTACCGGTTCGTCTTAGACTTTGAATTTTTTAGCTGTCAGACTCAGACTTGATAAAACCTATCTCGGCCAAACCTATTATTCGATTTATCGATTTATTTGTGAATTCATTGAAAAATAAGTCACACCTCTTTATAATTTGAATCTTCATAGGAGTTTGATTAAAAATGAATGAGTAAAAGTATGTATGTTTATAGGCTTTTTTTTTCTATTTATTCGGATTTATATTTTTAAGTTATTTATATTAACAATAAATTATTATAATTATTTTTATGTACGAGAAATATAATAAAATATAGTATTAAGTATATTTCCTTAAGAAAATATAAGTATAATCATTACTAAAAAAAATTCAATATATATACACGGACAAAATAACATTATTATACTATTCGGCATATTTATTCTCATTGATTTTTCAATTTGTCAATTTATTTAACATTACTTGAATTGTTAATTTACAAATGTTTAAGTGAAATAGACTTTTATATAGGTTTGTAGGCTAATCAGACATTAAAAATGACTTGGCTCAGATCTACAAATAAGCTTATAATAGATTACCGGTTCGTCTTAGACTTTGAATTTTTTAGCTCTCAGACTCAGACATGATAAAACCTATCTCGGCCCAACCTATTTTTCAATTTATCGATTTATTTGTGAATTCATTGAAAAATAAGTCACACCTCTTTATAATTTGAATCTTCATAGGAGTTTGATTAAAAATGAATGAGTAAAAGTATGTATGTTTATAGGCTTTTTTTTCTATTTATTCGGATTTATATTTTTAGGTTATTTATATTAACAATAAATTATTATAATTATTTTTATGTAGGAGAAATATAATAAAATATAGTATTAAGTTTATTTCCTTAAGAAAATATAAGTATAATCATTACTAAAAAAAATTCAATATATATACACGGACAAAATAACATTATTATACTATTCAACATATTTATTCTAATTGATTTTTCAATTTGTCAATTTATTTAACATTACTTGAATTGTTAATTTACAAATGTTTAAGTGAAATAGACTTTTATATAGGTTTGTAGGCTAATCAGACATTAAAAATGACTAGGCTCAGATCTACAAATTAGCTTATAATAGATTACCGGTTCGTCTTAGACTTTGAATTTTTTAGCTGTCAGACTCAGACTTGATAAAACCTATCTCGGCCAAACCTATTATTCGATTTATCGATTTATTTGTGAATTCATTGAAAAATAAGTCACACCTCTTTATAATTTGAATCTTCATAGGAGTTTGATTAAAAATGAATGAGTAAAAGTATGTATGTTTATAGGCTTTTTTTTTCTATTTATTCGGATTTATATTTTTAAGTTATTTATATTAACAATAAATTATTATAATTATTTTTATGTACGAGAAATATAATAAAATATAGTATTAAGTATATTTCCTTAAGAAAATATAAGTATAATCATTACTAAAAAAAATTCAATATATATACACGGACAAAATAACATTATTATACTATTCGGCATATTTATTCTCATTGATTTTTCAATTTGTCAATTTATTTAACATTACTTGAATTGTTAATTTACAAATGTTTAAGTGAAATAGACTTTTATATAGGTTTGTAGGCTAATCAGACATTAAAAATGACTTGGCTCAGATCTACAAATAAGCTTATAATAGATTACCGGTTCGTCTTAGACTTTGAATTTTTTAGCTCTCAGACTCAGACTTGATAAAACCTATCTCGGCCCAACCTATTTTTCAATTTATCGATTTATTTGTGAATTCATTGAAAAATAAGTCACACCTCTTTATAATTTGAATCTTCATAGGAGTTTGATTAAAAATGAATGAGTAAAAGTATGTATGTTTATAGGCTTTTTTTTCTATTTATTCGGATTTATATTTTTAGGTTATTTATATTAACAATAAATTATTATAATTATTTTTATGTAGGAGAAATATAATAAAATATAGTATTAAGTTTATTTCCTTAAGAAAATATAAGTATAATCATTACTAAAAAAAATTCAATATATATACACGGACAAAATAACATTATTATACTATTCAACATATTTATTCTAATTGATTTTTCAATTTGTCAATTTATTTAACATTACTTGAATTGTTAATTTACAAATGTTTAAGTGAAATAGACTTTTATATAGGTTTGTAGGCTAATCAGACATTAAAAATGACTAGGCTCAGATCTACAAATTAGCTTATAATAGATTACCGGTTCGTCTTAGACTTTGAATTTTTTAGCTGTCAGACTCAGACTTGATAAAACCTATCTCGGCCAAACCTATTATTCGATTTATCGATTTATTTGTGAATTCATTGAAAAATAAGTCACACCTCTTTATAATTTGAATCTTCATAGGAGTTTGATTAAAAATGAATGAGTAAAAGTATGTATGTTTATAGGCTTTTTTTTTCTATTTATTCGGATTTATATTTTTAAGTTATTTATATTAACAATAAATTATTATAATTATTTTTATGTACGAGAAATATAATAAAATATAGTATTAAGTATATTTCCTTAAGAAAATATAAGTATAATCATTACTAAAAAAAATTCAATATATATACACGGACAAAATAACATTATTATACTATTCGGCATATTTATTCTCATTGATTTTTCAATTTGTCAATTTATTTAACATTACTTGAATTGTTAATTTACAAATGTTTAAGTGAAATAGACTTTTATATAGGTTTGTAGGCTAATCAGACATTAAAAATGACTTGGCTCAGATCTACAAATAAGCTTATAATAGATTACCGGTTCGTCTTAGACTTTGAATTTTTTAGCTCTCAGACTCAGACTTGATAAAACCTATCTCGGCCCAACCTATTTTTCAATTTATCGATTTATTTGTGAATTCATTGAAAAATAAGTCACACCTCTTTATAATTTGAATCTTCATAGGAGTTTGATTAAAAATGAATGAGTAAAAGTATGTATGTTTATAGGCTTTTTTTTCTATTTATTCGGATTTATATTTTTAGGTTATTTATATTAACAATAAATTATTATAATTATTTTTATGTAGGAGAAATATAATAAAATATAGTATTAAGTTTATTTCCTTAAGAAAATATAAGTATAATCATTACTAAAAAAAATTCAATATATATACACGGACAAAATAACATTATTATACTATTCAACATATTTATTCTAATTGATTTTTCAATTTGTCAATTTATTTAACATTACTTGAATTGTTAATTTACAAATGTTTAAGTGAAATAGACTTTTATATAGGTTTGTAGGCTAATCAGACATTAAAAATGACTAGGCTCAGATCTACAAATTAGCTTATAATAGATTACCGGTTCGTCTTAGACTTTGAATTTTTTAGCTGTCAGACTCAGACTTGATAAAACCTATCTCGGCCAAACCTATTATTCGATTTATCGATTTATTTGTGAATTCATTGAAAAATAAGTCACACCTCTTTATAATTTGAATCTTCATAGGAGTTTGATTAAAAATGAATGAGTAAAAGTATGTATGTTTATAGGCTTTTTTTTTCTATTTATTCGGATTTATATTTTTAAGTTATTTATATTAACAATAAATTATTATAATTATTTTTATGTACGAGAAATATAATAAAATATAGTATTAAGTATATTTCCTTAAGAAAATATAAGTATAATCATTACTAAAAAAAATTCAATATATATACACGGACAAAATAACATTATTATACTATTCGGCATATTTATTCTCATTGATTTTTCAATTTGTCAATTTATTTAACATTACTTGAATTGTTAATTTACAAATGTTTAAGTGAAATAGACTTTTATATAGGTTTGTAGGCTAATCAGACATTAAAAATGACTTGGCTCAGATCTACAAATAAGCTTATAATAGATTACCGGTTCGTCTTAGACTTTGAATTTTTTAGCTCTCAGACTCAGACTTGATAAAACCTATCTCGGCCCAACCTATTTTTCAATTTATCGATTTATTTGTGAATTCATTGAAAAATAAGTCACACCTCTTTATAATTTGAATCTTCATAGGAGTTTGATTAAAAATGAATGAGTAAAAGTATGTATGTTTATAGGCTTTTTTTTCTATTTATTCGGATTTATATTTTTAAGTTATTTATATTAACAATAAATTATTATAATTATTTTTATGTAGGAGAAATATAATAAAATATAGTATTAAGTTTATTTCCTTAAGAAAATATAAGTATAATCATTACTAAAAAAAATTCAATATATATACACGGACAAAATAACATTATTATACTATTCGGCATATTTATTCTCATTGATTTTTCAATTTGTCAATTTATTTAACATTACTTGAATTGTTAATTTACAAATGTTTAAGTGAAATAGACTTTTATATAGGTTTGTAGGCTAATCAGACATTAAAAATGACTAGGCTCAGATCTACAAATAAGCTTATAATAGATTACCGGTTCGTCTTAGACTTTGAATTTTTTAGCTCTCAGACTCAGACTTGATAAAACCTATCTCGGCCCAACCTATTTTTCAATTTATCGATTTATTTGTGAATTCATTGAAAAATAAGTCACACCTCTTTATAATTTGAATCTTCATAGGAGTTTGATTAAAAATGAATGAGTAAAAGTATGTATGTTTATAGGCTTTTTTTTCTATTTATTCGGATTTATATTTTTAAGTTATTTATATTAACAATAAATTATTATAATTATTTTTATGTAGGAGAAATATAATAAAATATAGTATTAAGTTTATTTCCTTAAGAAAATATAAGTATAATCATTACTAAAAAAAATTCAATATATATACACGGACAAAATAACATTATTATACTATTCAACATATTTATTCTAATTGATTTTTCAATTTGTCAATTTATTTAACATTACTTGAATTGTTAATTTACAAATGTTTAAGTGAAATAGACTTTTATATAGGTTTGTAGGCTAATCAGACATTAAAAATGACTAGGCTCAGATCTACAAATTAGCTTATAATAGATTACCGGTTCGTCTTAGACTTTGAATTTTTTAGCTCTCAGACTCAGACTTGATAAAACCTATCTCGGCCAAACCTATTATTCGATTTATCGATTTATTTGTGAATTCATTGAAAAATAAGTCACACCTCTTTATAATTTGAATCTTCATAGGAGTTTGATTAAAAATGAATGAGTAAAAGTATGTATGTTTATAGGCTTTTTTTTCTATTTATTCGGATTTATATTTTTAAGTTATTTATATTAACAATAAATTATTATAATTATTTTTATGTACGAGAAATATAATAAAATATAGTATTAAGTTTATTTCCTTAAGAAAATATAAGTATAATCATTACTAAAAAAAATTCAATATATATACACGGACAAAATAACATTATTATACTATTCGGCATATTTATTCTCATTGATTTTTCAATTTGTCAATTTATTTAACATTACTTGAATTGTTAATTTACAAATGTTTAAGTGAAATAGACTTTTATATAGGTTTGTAGGCTAATCAGACATTAAAAATGACTAGGCTCAGATCTACAAATAAGCTTATAATAGATTACCGGTTCGTCTTAGACTTTGAATTTTTTAGCTCTCAGACTCAGACTTGATAAAACCTATCTCGGCCCAACCTATTTTTCAATTTATCGATTTATTTGTGAATTCATTGAAAAATAAGTCACACCTCTTTATAATTTGAATCTTCATAGGAGTTTGATTAAAAATGAATGAGTAAAAGTATGTATGTTTATAGGCTTTTTTTTCTATTTATTCGGATTTATATTTTTAAGTTATTTATATTAACAATAAATTATTATAATTATTTTTATGTAGGAGAAATATAATAAAATATAGTATTAAGTTTATTTCCTTAAGAAAATATAAGTATAATCATTACTAAAAAAAATTCAATATATATACACGGACAAAATAACATTATTATACTATTCAACATATTTATTCTAATTGATTTTTCAATTTGTCAATTTATTTAACATTACTTGAATTGTTAATTTACAAATGTTTAAGTGAAATAGACTTTTATATAGGTTTGTAGGCTAATCAGACATTAAAAATGACTAGGCTCAGATCTACAAATTAGCTTATAATAGATTACCGGTTCGTCTTAGACTTTGAATTTTTTAGCTCTCAGACTCAGACTTGATAAAACCTATCTCGGCCAAACCTATTATTCGATTTATCGATTTATTTGTGAATTCATTGAAAAATAAGTCACACCTCTTTATAATTTGAATCTTCATAGGAGTTTGATTAAAAATGAATGAGTAAAAGTATGTATGTTTATAGGCTTTTTTTTCTATTTATTCGGATTTATATTTTTAAGTTATTTATATTAACAATAAATTATTATAATTATTTTTATGTACGAGAAATATAATAAAATATAGTATTAAGTTTATTTCCTTAAGAAAATATAAGTATAATCATTACTAAAAAAAATTCAATATATATACACGGACAAAATAACATTATTATACTATTCGGCATATTTATTCTCATTGATTTTTCAATTTGTCAATTTATTTAACATTACTTGAATTGTTAATTTACAAATGTTTAAGTGAAATAGACTTTTATATAGGTTTGTAGGCTAATCAGACATTAAAAATGACTAGGCTCAGATCTACAAATAAGCTTATAATAGATTACCGGTTCGTCTTAGACTTTGAATTTTTTAGCTCTCAGACTCAGACTTGATAAAACCTATCTCGGCCCAACCTATTTTTCAATTTATCGATTTATTTGTGAATTCATTGAAAAATAAGTCACACCTCTTTATAATTTGAATCTTCATAGGAGTTTGATTAAAAATGAATGAGTAAAAGTATGTATGTTTATAGGCTTTTTTTTCTATTTATTCGGATTTATATTTTTAAGTTATTTATATTAACAATAAATTATTATAATTATTTTTATGTAGGAGAAATATAATAAAATATAGTATTAAGTTTATTTCCTTAAGAAAATATAAGTATAATCATTACTAAAAAAAATTCAATATATATACACGGACAAAATAACATTATTATACTATTCAACATATTTATTCTAATTGATTTTTCAATTTGTCAATTTATTTAACATTACTTGAATTGTTAATTTACAAATGTTTAAGTGAAATAGACTTTTATATAGGTTTGTAGGCTAATCAGACATTAAAAATGACTAGGCTCAGATCTACAAATTAGCTTATAATAGATTACCGGTTCGTCTTAGACTTTGAATTTTTTAGCTGTCAGACTCAGACTTGATAAAACCTATCTCGGCCAAACCTATTATTCGATTTATCGATTTATTTGTGAATTCATTGAAAAATAAGTCACACCTCTTTATAATTTGAATCTTCATAGGAGTTTGATTAAAAATGAATGAGTAAAAGTATGTATGTTTATAGGCTTTTTTTTCTATTTATTCGGATTTATATTTTTAAGTTATTTATATTAACAATAAATTATTATAATTATTTTTATGTACGAGAAATATAATAAAATATAGTATTAAGTATATTTCCTTAAGAAAATATAAGTATAATCATTACTAAAAAAAATTCAATATATATACACGGACAAAATAACATTATTATACTATTCGGCATATTTATTCTCATTGATTTTTCAATTTGTCAATTTATTTAACATTACTTGAATTGTTAATTTACAAATGTTTAAGTGAAATAGACTTTTATATAGGTTTGTAGGCTAATCAGACATTAAAAATGACTTGGCTCAGATCTACAAATAAGCTTATAATAGATTACCGGTTCGTCTTAGACTTTGAATTTTTTAGCTCTCAGACTCAGACTTGATAAAACCTATCTCGGCCCAACCTATTTTTCAATTTATCGATTTATTTGTGAATTCATTGAAAAATAAGTCACACCTCTTTATAATTTGAATCTTCATAGGAGTTTGATTAAAAATGAATGAGTAAAAGTATGTATGTTTATAGGCTTTTTTTTCTATTTATTCGGATTTATATTTTTAAGTTATTTATATTAACAATAAATTATTATAATTATTTTTATGTAGGAGAAATATAATAAAATATAGTATTAAGTTTATTTCCTTAAGAAAATATAAGTATAATCATTACTAAAAAAAATTCAATATATATACACGGACAAAATAACATTATTATACTATTCGGCATATTTATTCTCATTGATTTTTCAATTTGTCAATTTATTTAACATTACTTGAATTGTTAATTTACAAATGTTTAAGTGAAATAGACTTTTATATAGGTTTGTAGGCTAATCAGACATTAAAAATGACTAGGCTCAGATCTACAAATAAGCTTATAATAGATTACCGGTTCGTCTTAGACTTTGAATTTTTTAGCTCTCAGACTCAGACTTGATAAAACCTATCTCGGCCCAACCTATTTTTCAATTTATCGATTTATTTGTGAATTCATTGAAAAATAAGTCACACCTCTTTATAATTTGAATCTTCATAGGAGTTTGATTAAAAATGAATGAGTAAAAGTATGTATGTTTATAGGCTTTTTTTTCTATTTATTCGGATTTATATTTTTAAGTTATTTATATTAACAATAAATTATTATAATTATTTTTATGTAGGAGAAATATAATAAAATATAGTATTAAGTTTATTTCCTTAAGAAAATATAAGTATAATCATTACTAAAAAAAATTCAATATATATACACGGACAAAATAACATTATTATACTATTCAACATATTTATTCTAATTGATTTTTCAATTTGTCAATTTATTTAACATTACTTGAATTGTTAATTTACAAATGTTTAAGTGAAATAGACTTTTATATAGGTTTGTAGGCTAATCAGACATTAAAAATGACTAGGCTCAGATCTACAAATTAGCTTATAATAGATTACCGGTTCGTCTTAGACTTTGAATTTTTTAGCTGTCAGACTCAGACATGATAAAACCTATCTCGGCCAAACCTATTATTCGATTTATCGATTTATTTGTGAATTCATTGAAAAATAAGTCACACCTCTTTATAATTTGAATCTTCATAGGAGTTTGATTAAAAATGAATGAGTAAAAGTATGTATGTTTATAGGCTTTTTTTTCTATTTATTCGGATTTATATTTTTAAGTTATTTATATTAACAATAAATTATTATAATTATTTTTATGTACGAGAAATATAATAAAATATAGTATTAAGTTTATTTCCTTAAGAAAATATAAGTATAATCATTACTAAAAAAAATTCAATATATATACACGGACAAAATAACATTATTATACTATTCAACATATTTATTCTAATTGATTTTTCAATTTGTCAATTTATTTAACATTACTTGAATTGTTAATTTACAAATGTTTAAGTGAAATAGACTTTTATATAGGTTTGTAGGCTAATCAGACATTAAAAATGACTAGGCTCAGATCTACAAATTAGCTTATAATAGATTACCGGTTCGTCTTAGACTTTGAATTTTTTAGCTGTCAGACTCAGACATGATAAAACCTATCTCGGCCAAACCTATTATTCGATTTATCGATTTATTTGTGAATTCATTGAAAAATAAGTCACACCTCTTTATAATTTGAATCTTCATAGGAGTTTGATTAAAAATGAATGAGTAAAAGTATGTATGTTTATAGGCTTTTTTTTCTATTTATTCGGATTTATATTTTTAAGTTATTTATATTAACAATAAATTATTATAATTATTTTTATGTAGGAGAAATATAATAAAATATAGTATTAAGTTTATTTCCTTAAGAAAATATAAGTATAATCATTACTAAAAAAAATTCAATATATATACACGGACAAAATAACATTATTATACTATTCGGCATATTTATTCTCATTGATTTTTCAATTTGTCAATTTATTTAACATTACTTGAATTGTTAATTTACAAATGTTTAAGTGAAATAGACTTTTATATAGGTTTGTAGGCTAATCAGACATTAAAAATGACTAGGCTCAGATCTACAAATAAGCTTATAATAGATTACCGGTTCGTCTTAGACTTTGAATTTTTTAGCTCTCAGACTCAGACTTGATAAAACCTATCTCGGCCCAACCTATTTTTCAATTTATCGATTTATTTGTGAATTCATTGAAAAATAAGTCACACCTCTTTATAATTTGAATCTTCATAGGAGTTTGATTAAAAATGAATGAGTAAAAGTATGTATGTTTATAGGCTTTTTTTTCTATTTATTCGGATTTATATTTTTAAGTTATTTATATTAACAATAAATTATTATAATTATTTTTATGTAGGAGAAATATAATAAAATATAGTATTAAGTTTATTTCCTTAAGAAAATATAAGTATAATCATTACTAAAAAAAATTCAATATATATACACGGACAAAATAACATTATTATACTATTCAACATATTTATTCTAATTGATTTTTCAATTTGTCAATTTATTTAACATTACTTGAATTGTTAATTTACAAATGTTTAAGTGAAATAGACTTTTATATAGGTTTGTAGGCTAATCAGACATTAAAAATGACTAGGCTCAGATCTACAAATTAGCTTATAATAGATTACCGGTTCGTCTTAGACTTTGAATTTTTTAGCTGTCAGACTCAGACATGATAAAACCTATCTCGGCCAAACCTATTATTCGATTTATCGATTTATTTGTGAATTCATTGAAAAATAAGTCACACCTCTTTATAATTTGAATCTTCATAGGAGTTTGATTAAAAATGAATGAGTAAAAGTATGTATGTTTATAGGCTTTTTTTTCTATTTATTCGGATTTATATTTTTAAGTTATTTATATTAACAATAAATTATTATAATTATTTTTATGTACGAGAAATATAATAAAATATAGTATTAAGTATATTTCCTTAAGAAAATATAAGTATAATCATTACTAAAAAAAATTCAATATATATACACGGACAAAATAACATTATTATACTATTCGGCATATTTATTCTCATTGATTTTTCAATTTGTCAATTTATTTAACATTACTTGAATTGTTAATTTACAAATGTTTAAGTGAAATAGACTTTTATATAGGTTTGTAGGCTAATCAGACATTAAAAATGACTTGGCTCAGATCTACAAATAAGCTTATAATAGATTACCGGTTCGTCTTAGACTTTGAATTTTTTAGCTCTCAGACTCAGACTTGATAAAACCTATCTCGGCCCAACCTATTTTTCAATTTATCGATTTATTTGTGAATTCATTGAAAAATAAGTCACACCTCTTTATAATTTGAATCTTCATAGGAGTTTGATTAAAAATGAATGAGTAAAAGTATGTATGTTTATAGGCTTTTTTTTCTATTTATTCGGATTTATATTTTTAAGTTATTTATATTAACAATAAATTATTATAATTATTTTTATGTACGAGAAATATAATAAAATATAGTATTAAGTATATTTCCTTAAGAAAATATAAGTATAATCATTACTAAAAAAAATTCAATATATATACACGGACAAAATAACATTATTATACTATTCGGCATATTTATTCTCATTGATTTTTCAATTTGTCAATTTATTTAACATTACTTGAATTGTTAATTTACAAATGTTTAAGTGAAATAGACTTTTATATAGGTTTGTAGGCTAATCAGACATTAAAAATGACTTGGCTCAGATCTACAAATAAGCTTATAATAGATTACCGGTTCGTCTTAGACTTTGAATTTTTTAGCTGTCAGACTCAGACTTGATAAAACCTATCTCGGCCCAACCTATTTTTCAATTTATCGATTTATTTGTGAATTCATTGAAAAATAAGTCACACCTCTTTATAATTTGAATCTTCATAGGAGTTTGATTAAAAATGAATGAGTAAAAGTATGTATGTTTATAGGCTTTTTTTTCTATTTATTCGGATTTATATTTTTAAGTTATTTATATTAACAATAAATTATTATAATTATTTTTATGTACGAGAAATATAATAAAATATAGTATTAAGTATATTTCCTTAAGAAAATATAAGTATAATCATTACTAAAAAAAATTCAATATATATACACGGACAAAATAACATTATTATACTATTCGGCATATTTATTCTCATTGATTTTTCAATTTGTCAATTTATTTAACATTACTTGAATTGTTAATTTACAAATGTTTAAGTGAAATAGACTTTTATATAGGTTTGTAGGCTAATCAGACATTAAAAATGACTTGGCTCAGATCTACAAATAAGCTTATAATAGATTACCGGTTCGTCTTAGACTTTAAATTTTTTAGCTCTCAGACTCAGACTTGATAAAACCTATCTCGGCCCAACCTATTTTTCAATTTATCGATTTATTTGTGAATTCATTGAAAAATAAGTCACACCTCTTTATAATTTGAATCTTCATAGGAGTTTGATTAAAAATGAATGAGTAAAAGTATGTATGTTTATAGGCTTTTTTTTCTATTTATTCGGATTTATATTTTTAAGTTATTTATATTAACAATAAATTATTATAATTATTTTTATGTACGAGAAATATAATAAAATATAGTATTAAGTATATTTCCTTAAGAAAATATAAGTATAATCATTACTAAAAAAAATTCAATATATATACACGGACAAAATAACATTATTATACTATTCGGCATATTTATTCTCATTGATTTTTCAATTTGTCAATTTATTTAACATTACTTGAATTGTTAATTTACAAATGTTTAAGTGAAATAGACTTTTATATAGGTTTGTAGGCTAATCAGACATTAAAAATGACTTGGCTCAGATCTACAAATAAGCTTATAATAGATTACCGGTTCGTCTTAGACTTTGAATTTTTTAGCTCTCAGACTCAGACTTGATAAAACCTATCTCGGCCCAACCTATTTTTCAATTTATCGATTTATTTGTGAATTCATTGAAAAATAAGTCACACCTCTTTATAATTTGAATCTTCATAGGAGTTTGATTAAAAATGAATGAGTAAAAGTATGTATGTTTATAGGCTTTTTTTTCTATTTATTCGGATTTATATTTTTAAGTTATTTATATTAACAATAAATTATTATAATTATTTTTATGTACGAGAAATATAATAAAATATAGTATTAAGTATATTTCCTTAAGAAAATATAAGTATAATCATTACTAAAAAAAATTCAATATATATACACGGACAAAATAACATTATTATACTATTCAACATATTTATTCTCATTGATTTTTCAATTTGTCAATTTATTTAACATTACTTGAATTGTTAATTTAGAAATGTTTAAGTGAAATAGACTTTTATATAGGTTTGTAGGCTAATCAGACATTAAAAATGACTTGGCTCAGATCTACAAATAAGCTTATAATAGATTACCGGTTCGTCTTAGACTTTGAATTTTTTAGCTCTCAGACTCAGACTTGATAAAACCTATCTCGGCCCAACCTATTTTTCAATTTATCGATTTATTTGTGAATTCATTGAAAAATAAGTCACACCTCTTTATAATTTGAATCTTCATAGGAGTTTGATTAAAAATGAATGAGTAAAAGTATGTATGTTTATAGGCTTTTTTTTCTATTTATTCGGATTTATATTTTTAAGTTATTTATATTAACAATAAATTATTATAATTATTTTTATGTACGAGAAATATAATAAAATATAGTATTAAGTTTATTTCCTTAAGAAAATATAAGTATAATCATTACTAAAAAAAATTCAATATATATACACGGACAAAATAACATTATTATACTATTCAACATATTTATTCTAATTGATTTTTCAATTTGTCAATTTATTTAACATTACTTGAATTGTTAATTTACAAATGTTTAAGTGAAATAGACTTTTATATAGGTTTGTAGGCTAATCAGACATTAAAAATGACTTGGCTCAGATCTACAAATAAGCTTATAATAGATTACCGGTTCGTCTTAGACTTTGAATTTTTTAGCTCTCAGACTCAGACTTGATAAAACCTATCTCGGCCCAACCTATTTTTCAATTTATCGATTTATTTGTGAATTCATTGAAAAATAAGTCACACCTCTTTATAATTTGAATCTTCATAGGAGTTTGATTAAAAATGAATGAGTAAAAGTATGTATGTTTATAGGCTTTTTTTTCTATTTATTCGGATTTATATTTTTAAGTTATTTATATTAACAATAAATTATTATAATTATTTTTATGTACGAGAAATATAATAAAATATAGTATTAAGTATATTTCCTTAAGAAAATATAAGTATAATCATTACTAAAAAAAATTCAATATATATACACGGACAAAATAACATTATTATACTATTCGGCATATTTATTCTCATTGATTTTTCAATTTGTCAATTTATTTAACATTACTTGAATTGTTAATTTACAAATGTTTAAGTGAAATAGACTTTTATATAGGTTTGTAGGCTAATCAGACATTAAAAATGACTTGGCTCAGATCTACAAATAAGCTTATAATAGATTACCGGTTCGTCTTAGACTTTGAATTTTTTAGCTGTCAGACTCAGACTTGATAAAACCTATCTCGGCCCAACCTATTTTTCAATTTATCGATTTATTTGTGAATTCATTGAAAAATAAGTCACACCTCTTTATAATTTGAATCTTCATAGGAGTTTGATTAAAAATGAATGAGTAAAAGTATGTATGTTTATAGGCTTTTTTTTCTATTTATTCGGATTTATATTTTTAAGTTATTTATATTAACAATAAATTATTATAATTATTTTTATGTACGAGAAATATAATAAAATATAGTATTAAGTATATTTCCTTAAGAAAATATAAGTATAATCATTACTAAAAAAAATTCAATATATATACACGGACAAAATAACATTATTATACTATTCGGCATATTTATTCTCATTGATTTTTCAATTTGTCAATTTATTTAACATTACTTGAATTGTTAATTTACAAATGTTTAAGTGAAATAGACTTTTATATAGGTTTGTAGGCTAATCAGACATTAAAAATGACTTGGCTCAGATCTACAAATAAGCTTATAATAGATTACCGGTTCGTCTTAGACTTTAAATTTTTTAGCTCTCAGACTCAGACTTGATAAAACCTATCTCGGCCCAACCTATTTTTCAATTTATCGATTTATTTGTGAATTCATTGAAAAATAAGTCACACCTCTTTATAATTTGAATCTTCATAGGAGTTTGATTAAAAATGAATGAGTAAAAGTATGTATGTTTATAGGCTTTTTTTTCTATTTATTCGGATTTATATTTTTAAGTTATTTATATTAACAATAAATTATTATAATTATTTTTATGTACGAGAAATATAATAAAATATAGTATTAAGTATATTTCCTTAAGAAAATATAAGTATAATCATTACTAAAAAAAATTCAATATATATACACGGACAAAATAACATTATTATACTATTCGGCATATTTATTCTCATTGATTTTTCAATTTGTCAATTTATTTAACATTACTTGAATTGTTAATTTACAAATGTTTAAGTGAAATAGACTTTTATATAGGTTTGTAGGCTAATCAGACATTAAAAATGACTTGGCTCAGATCTACAAATAAGCTTATAATAGATTACCGGTTCGTCTTAGACTTTGAATTTTTTAGCTCTCAGACTCAGACTTGATAAAACCTATCTCGGCCCAACCTATTTTTCAATTTATCGATTTATTTGTGAATTCATTGAAAAATAAGTCACACCTCTTTATAATTTGAATCTTCATAGGAGTTTGATTAAAAATGAATGAGTAAAAGTATGTATGTTTATAGGCTTTTTTTTCTATTTATTCGGATTTATATTTTTAAGTTATTTATATTAACAATAAATTATTATAATTATTTTTATGTACGAGAAATATAATAAAATATAGTATTAAGTATATTTCCTTAAGAAAATATAAGTATAATCATTACTAAAAAAAATTCAATATATATACACGGACAAAATAACATTATTATACTATTCAACATATTTATTCTCATTGATTTTTCAATTTGTCAATTTATTTAACATTACTTGAATTGTTAATTTAGAAATGTTTAAGTGAAATAGACTTTTATATAGGTTTGTAGGCTAATCAGACATTAAAAATGACTTGGCTCAGATCTACAAATAAGCTTATAATAGATTACCGGTTCGTCTTAGACTTTGAATTTTTTAGCTCTCAGACTCAGACTTGATAAAACCTATCTCGGCCCAACCTATTTTTCAATTTATCGATTTATTTGTGAATTCATTGAAAAATAAGTCACACCTCTTTATAATTTGAATCTTCATAGGAGTTTGATTAAAAATGAATGAGTAAAAGTATGTATGTTTATAGGCTTTTTTTTCTATTTATTCGGATTTATATTTTTAAGTTATTTATATTAACAATAAATTATTATAATTATTTTTATGTACGAGAAATATAATAAAATATAGTATTAAGTTTATTTCCTTAAGAAAATATAAGTATAATCATTACTAAAAAAAATTCAATATATATACACGGACAAAATAACATTATTATACTATTCAACATATTTATTCTAATTGATTTTTCAATTTGTCAATTTATTTAACATTACTTGAATTGTTAATTTACAAATGTTTAAGTGAAATAGACTTTTATATAGGTTTGTAGGCTAATCAGACATTAAAAATGACTTGGCTCAGATCTACAAATAAGCTTATAATAGATTACCGGTTCGTCTTAGACTTTGAATTTTTTAGCTCTCAGACTCAGACTTGATAAAACCTATCTCGGCCCAACCTATTTTTCAATTTATCGATTTATTTGTGAATTCATTGAAAAATAAGTCACACCTCTTTATAATTTGAATCTTCATAGGAGTTTGATTAAAAATGAATGAGTAAAAGTATGTATGTTTATAGGCTTTTTTTCTATTTATTCGGATTTATATTTTTAAGTTATTTATATTAACAATAAATTATTATAATTATTTTTATGTAGGAGAAATATAATAAAATATAGTATTAAGTTTATTTCCTTAAGAAAATATAAGTATAATCATTACTAAAAAAAATTCAATATATATACACGGACAAAATAACATTATTATACTATTCGGCATATTTATTCTCATTGATTTTTCAATTTGTCAATTTATTTAACATTACTTGAATTGTTAATTTACAAATGTTTAAGTGAAATAGACTTTTATATAGGTTTGTAGGCTAATCAGACATTAAAAATGACTAGGCTCAGATCTACAAATAAGCTTATAATAGATTACCGGTTCGTCTTAGACTTTGAATTTTTTAGCTCTCAGACTCAGACTTGATAAAACCTATCTCGGCCCAACCTATTTTTCAATTTATCGATTTATTTGTGAATTCATTGAAAAATAAGTCACACCTCTTTATAATTTGAATCTTCATAGGAGTTTGATTAAAAATGAATGAGTAAAAGTATGTATGTTTATAGGCTTTTTTTTCTATTTATTCGGATTTATATTTTTAAGTTATTTATATTAACAATAAATTATTATAATTATTTTTATGTACGAGAAATATAATAAAATATAGTATTAAGTATATTTCCTTAAGAAAATATAAGTATAATCATTACTAAAAAAAATTCAATATATATACACGGACAAAATAACATTATTATACTATTCGGCATATTTATTCTCATTGATTTTTCAATTTGTCAATTTATTTAACATTACTTGAATTGTTAATTTACAAATGTTTAAGTGAAATAGACTTTTATATAGGTTTGTAGGCTAATCAGACATTAAAAATGACTTGGCTCAGATCTACAAATAAGCTTATAATAGATTACCGGTTCGTCTTAGACTTTGAATTTTTTAGCTCTCAGACTCAGACTTGATAAAACCTATCTCGGCCCAACCTATTTTTCAATTTATCGATTTATTTGTGAATTCATTGAAAAATAAGTCACACCTCTTTATAATTTGAATCTTCATAGGAGTTTGATTAAAAATGAATGAGTAAAAGTATGTATGTTTATAGGCTTTTTTTTCTATTTATTCGGATTTATATTTTTAAGTTATTTATATTAACAATAAATTATTATAATTATTTTTATGTACGAGAAATATAATAAAATATAGTATTAAGTATATTTCCTTAAGAAAATATAAGTATAATCATTACTAAAAAAAATTCAATATATATACACGGACAAAATAACATTATTATACTATTCAACATATTTATTCTCATTGATTTTTCAATTTGTCAATTTATTTAACATTACTTGAATTGTTAATTTACAAATGTTTAAGTGAAATAGACTTTTATATAGGTTTGTAGGCTAATCAGACATTAAAAATGACTTGGCTCAGATCTACAAATAAGCTTATAATAGATTACCGGTTCGTCTTAGACTTTGAATTTTTTAGCTCTCAGACTCAGACTTGATAAAACCTATCTCGGCCCAACCTATTTTTCAATTTATCGATTTATTTGTGAATTCATTGAAAAATAAGTCACACCTCTTTATAATTTGAATCTTCATAGGAGTTTGATTAAAAATGAATGAGTAAAAGTATGTATGTTTATAGGCTTTTTTTTCTATTTATTCGGATTTATATTTTTAAGTTATTTATATTAACAATAAATTATTATAATTATTTTTATGTACGAGAAATATAATAAAATATAGTATTAAGTATATTTCCTTAAGAAAATATAAGTATAATCATTACTAAAAAAAATTCAATATATATACACGGACAAAATAACATTATTATACTATTCAACATATTTATTCTCATTGATTTTTCAATTTGTCAATTTATTTAACATTACTTGAATTGTTAATTTACAAATGTTTAAGTGAAATAGACTTTTATATAGGTTTGTAGGCTAATCAGACATTAAAAATGACTTGGCTCAGATCTACAAATAAGCTTATAATAGATTACCGGTTCGTCTTAGACTTTGAATTTTTTAGCTCTCAGACTCAGACTTGATAAAACCTATCTCGGCCCAACCTATTTTTCAATTTATCGATTTATTTGTGAATTCATTGAAAAATAAGTCACACCTCTTTATAATTTGAATCTTCATAGGAGTTTGATTAAAAATGAATGAGTAAAAGTATGTATGTTTATAGGCTTTTTTTTCTATTTATTCGGATTTATATTTTTAAGTTATTTATATTAACAATAAATTATTATAATTATTTTTATGTACGAGAAATATAATAAAATATAGTATTAAGTTTATTTCCTTAAGAAAATATAAGTATAATCATTACTAAAAAAAATTCAATATATATACACGGACAAAATAACATTATTATACTATTCAACATATTTATTCTAATTGATTTTTCAATTTGTCAATTTATTTAACATTACTTGAATTGTTAATTTACAAATGTTTAAGTGAAATAGACTTTTATATAGGTTTGTAGGCTAATCAGACATTAAAAATGACTTGGCTCAGATCTACAAATAAGCTTATAATAGATTACCGGTTCGTCTTAGACTTTGAATTTTTTAGCTCTCAGACTCAGACTTGATAAAACCTATCTCGGCCCAACCTATTTTTCAATTTATCGATTTATTTGTGAATTCATTGAAAAATAAGTCACACCTCTTTATAATTTGAATCTTCATAGGAGTTTGATTAAAAATGAATGAGTAAAAGTATGTATGTTTATAGGCTTTTTTTCTATTTATTCGGATTTATATTTTTAAGTTATTTATATTAACAATAAATTATTATAATTATTTTTATGTAGGAGAAATATAATAAAATATAGTATTAAGTTTATTTCCTTAAGAAAATATAAGTATAATCATTACTAAAAAAAATTCAATATATATACACGGACAAAATAACATTATTATACTATTCGGCATATTTATTCTCATTGATTTTTCAATTTGTCAATTTATTTAACATTACTTGAATTGTTAATTTACAAATGTTTAAGTGAAATAGACTTTTATATAGGTTTGTAGGCTAATCAGACATTAAAAATGACTAGGCTCAGATCTACAAATAAGCTTATAATAGATTACCGGTTCGTCTTAGACTTTGAATTTTTTAGCTCTCAGACTCAGACTTGATAAAACCTATCTCGGCCCAACCTATTTTTCAATTTATCGATTTATTTGTGAATTCATTGAAAAATAAGTCACACCTCTTTATAATTTGAATCTTCATAGGAGTTTGATTAAAAATGAATGAGTAAAAGTATGTATGTTTATAGGCTTTTTTTTCTATTTATTCGGATTTATATTTTTAAGTTATTTATATTAACAATAAATTATTATAATTATTTTTATGTACGAGAAATATAATAAAATATAGTATTAAGTTTATTTCCTTAAGAAAATATAAGTATAATCATTACTAAAAAAAATTCAATATATATACACGGACAAAATAACATTATTATACTATTCAACATATTTATTCTAATTGATTTTTCAATTTGTCAATTTATTTAACATTACTTGAATTGTTAATTTACAAATGTTTAAGTGAAATAGACTTTTATATAGGTTTGTAGGCTAATCAGACATTAAAAATGACTTGGCTCAGATCTACAAATAAGCTTATAATAGATTACCGGTTCGTCTTAGACTTTGAATTTTTTAGCTCTCAGACTCAGACTTGATAAAACCTATCTCGGCCCAACCTATTTTTCAATTTATCGATTTATTTGTGAATTCATTGAAAAATAAGTCACACCTCTTTATAATTTGAATCTTCATAGGAGTTTGATTAAAAATGAATGAGTAAAAGTATGTATGTTTATAGGCTTTTTTTCTATTTATTCGGATTTATATTTTTAAGTTATTTATATTAACAATAAATTATTATAATTATTTTTATGTACGAGAAATATAATAAAATATAGTATTAAGTTTATTTCCTTAAGAAAATATAAGTATAATCATTACTAAAAAAAATTCAATATATATACACGGACAAAATAACATTATTATACTATTCGGCATATTTATTCTCATTGATTTTTCAATTTGTCAATTTATTTAACATTACTTGAATTGTTAATTTACAAATGTTTAAGTGAAATAGACTTTTATATAGGTTTGTAGGCTAATCAGACATTAAAAATGACTAGGCTCAGATCTACAAATAAGCTTATAATAGATTACCGGTTCGTCTTAGACTTTGAATTTTTTAGCTCTCAGACTCAGACTTGATAAAACCTATCTCGGCCCAACCTATTTTTCAATTTATCGATTTATTTGTGAATTCA
Source organism: Vicia faba (assembly GCA_948472305.1). NCBI lineage: Eukaryota > Viridiplantae > Streptophyta > Magnoliopsida > Fabales > Fabaceae > Vicia > Vicia faba. Next base: position 23,640 of record CATIWC010003169.1, on the reverse strand, counting down.
TTGAAAAATAAGTCACACCTCTTTATAATTTGAATCTTCATAGGAGTTTGATTAAAAATGAATGAGTAAAAGTATGTATGTTTATAGGCTTTTTTTTCTATTTATTCGGATTTATATTTTTAAGTTATTTATATTAACAATAAATTATTATAATTATTTTTATGTACGAGAAATATAATAAAATATAGTATTAAGTATATTTCCTTAAGAAAATATAAGTATAATCATTACTAAAAAAAATTCAATATATATACACGGACAAAATAACATTATTATACTATTCAACATATTTATTCTAATTGATTTTTCAATTTGTCAATTTATTTAACATTACTTGAATTGTTAATTTACAAATGTTTAAGTGAAATAGACTTTTATATAGGTTTGTAGGCTAATCAGACATTAAAAATGACTAGGCTCAGATCTACAAATAAGCTTATAATAGATTACCGGTTCGTCTTAGACTTTGAATTTTTTAGCTCTCAGACTCAGACATGATAAAACCTATCTCGGCCCAACCTATTTTTCAATTTATCGATTTATTTGTGAATTCATTGAAAAATAAGTCACACCTCTTTATAATTTGAATCTTCATAGGAGTTTGATTAAAAATGAATGAGTAAAAGTATGTATGTTTATAGGCTTTTTTTTCTATTTATTCGGATTTATATTTTTAAGTTATTTATATTAACAATAAATTATTATAATTATTTTTATGTACGAGAAATATAATAAAATATAGTATTAAGTATATTTCCTTAAGAAAATATAAGTATAATCATTACTAAAAAAAATTCAATATATATACACGGACAAAATAACATTATTATACTATTCAACATATTTATTCTAATTGATTTTTCAATTTGTCAATTTATTTAACATTACTTGAATTGTTAATTTACAAATGTTTAAGTGAAATAGACTTTTATATAGGTTTGTAGGCTAATCAGACATTAAAAATGACTAGGCTCAGATCTACAAATAAGCTTATAATAGATTACCGGTTCGTTTTAGACTTTGAATTTTTTAGCTCTCAGACTCAGACTTGATAAAACCTATCTCGGCCCAACCTATTTTTCAATTTATCGATTTATTTGTGAATTCATTGAAAAATAAGTCACACCTCTTTATAATTTGAATCTTCATAGGAGTTTGATTAAAAATGAATGAGTAAAAGTATGTATGTTTATAGGCTTTTTTTTCTATTTATTCGGATTTATATTTTTAGGTTATTTATATTAACAATAAATTATTATAATTATTTTTATGTAGGAGAAATATAATAAAATATAGTATTAAGTATATTTCCTTAAGAAAATATAAGTATAATCATTACTAAAAAAAATTCAATATATATACACGGACAAAATAACATTATTATACTATTCGGCATATTTATTCTCATTGATTTTTCAATTTGTCAATTTATTTAACATTACTTGAATTGTTAATTTACAAATGTTTAAGTGAAATAGACTTTTATATAGGTTTGTAGGCTAATCAGACATTAAAAATGACTAGGCTCAGATCTACAAATAAGCTTATAATAGATTACCGGTTCGTCTTAGACTTTGAATTTTTTAGCTCTCAGACTCAGACTTGATAAAACCTATCTCGGCCCAACCTATTTTTCAATTTATCGATTTATTTGTGAATTCATTGAAAAATAAGTCACACCTCTTTATAATTTGAATCTTCATAGGAGTTTGATTAAAAATGAATGAGTAAAAGTATGTATGTTTATAGGCTTTTTTTTCTATTTATTCGGATTTATATTTTTAAGTTATTTATATTAACAATAAATTATTATAATTATTTTTATGTACGAGAAATATAATAAAATATAGTATTAAGTATATTTCCTTAAGAAAATATAAGTATAATCATTACTAAAAAAAATTCAATATATATACACGGACAAAATAACATTATTATACTATTCAACATATTTATTCTCATTGATTTTTCAATTTGTCAATTTATTTAACATTACTTGAATTGTTAATTTACAAATGTTTAAGTGAAATAGACTTTTATATAGGTTTGTAGGCTAATCAGACATTAAAAATGACTAGGCTCAGATCTACAAATAAGCTTATAATAGATTACCGGTTCGTCTTAGACTTTGAATTTTTTAGCTCTCAGACTCAGACTTGATAAAACCTATCTCGGCCCAACCTATTTTTCAATTTATCGATTTATTTGTGAATTCATTGAAAAATAAGTCACACCTCTTTATAATTTGAATCTTCATAGGAGTTTGATTAAAAATGAATGAGTAAAAGTATGTATGTTTATAGGCTTTTTTTTCTATTTATTCGGATTTATATTTTTAAGTTATTTATATTAACAATAAATTATTATAATTATTTTTATGTAGGAGAAATATAATAAAATATAGTATTAAGTATATTTCCTTAAGAAAATATAAGTATAATCATTACTAAAAAAAATTCAATATATATACACGGACAAAATAACATTATTATACTATTCAACATATTTATTCTAATTGATTTTTCAATTTGTCAATTTATTTAACATTACTTGAATTGTTAATTTACAAATGTTTAAGTGAAATAGACTTTTATATAGGTTTGTAGGCTAATCAGACATTAAAAATGACTAGGCTCAGATCTACAAATAAGCTTATAATAGATTACTGGTTCGTCTTAGACTTTGAATTTTTTAGCTCTCAGACTCAGACTTGATAAAACCTATCTCGGCCCAACCTATTTTTCAATTTATCGATTTATTTGTGAATTCATTGAAAAATAAGTCACACCTCTTTATAATTTGAATCTTCATAGGAGTTTGATTAAAAATGAATGAGTAAAAGTATGTATGTTTATAGGCTTTTTTTTCTATTTATTCGGATTTATATTTTTAAGTTATTTATATTAACAATAAATTATTATAATTATTTTTATGTAGGAGAAATATAATAAAATATAGTATTAAGTTTATTTCCTTAAGAAAATATAAGTATAATCATTACTAAAAAAAATTCAATATATATACACGGACAAAATAACATTATTATACTATTCGGCATATTTATTCTCATTGATTTTTCAATTTGTCAATTTATTTAACATTACTTGAATTGTTAATTTACAAATGTTTAAGTGAAATAGACTTTTATATAGGTTTGTAGGCTAATCAGACATTAAAAATGACTAGGCTCAGATCTACAAATAAGCTTATAATAGATTACCGGTTCGTCTTAGACTTTGAATTTTTTAGCTCTCAGACTCAGACTTGATAAAACCTATCTCGGCCCAACCTATTTTTCAATTTATCGATTTATTTGTGAATTCATTGAAAAATAAGTCACACCTCTTTATAATTTGAATCTTCATAGGAGTTTGATTAAAAATGAATGAGTAAAAGTATGTATGTTTATAGGCTTTTTTTTCTATTTATTCGGATTTATATTTTTAAGTTATTTATATTAACAATAAATTATTATAATTATTTTTATGTAGGAGAAATATAATAAAATATAGTATTAAGTTTATTTCCTTAAGAAAATATAAGTATAATCATTACTAAAAAAAATTCAATATATATACACGGACAAAATAACATTATTATACTATTCGGCATATTTATTCTCATTGATTTTTCAATTTGTCAATTTATTTAACATTACTTGAATTGTTAATTTACAAATGTTTAAGTGAAATAGACTTTTATATAGGTTTGTAGGCTAATCAGACATTAAAAATGACTAGGCTCAGATCTACAAATAAGCTTATAATAGATTACCGGTTCGTCTTAGACTTTGAATTTTTTAGCTCTCAGACTCAGACTTGATAAAACCTATCTCGGCCCAACCTATTTTTCAATTTATCGATTTATTTGTGAATTCATTGAAAAATAAGTCACACCTCTTTATAATTTGAATCTTCATAGGAGTTTGATTAAAAATGAATGAGTAAAAGTATGTATGTTTATAGGCTTTTTTTTCTATTTATTCGGATTTATATTTTTAAGTTATTTATATTAACAATAAATTATTATAATTATTTTTATGTACGAGAAATATAATAAAATATAGTATTAAGTATATTTCCTTAAGAAAATATAAGTATAATCATTACTAAAAAAAATTCAATATATATACACGGACAAAATAACATTATTATACTATTCAACATATTTATTCTCATTGATTTTTCAATTTGTCAATTTATTTAACATTACTTGAATTGTTAATTTACAAATGTTTAAGTGAAATAGACTTTTATATAGGTTTGTAGGCTAATCAGACATTAAAAATGACTAGGCTCAGATCTACAAATAAGCTTATAATAGATTACCGGTTCGTCTTAGACTTTGAATTTTTTAGCTCTCAGACTCAGACTTGATAAAACCTATCTCGGCCCAACCTATTTTTCAATTTATCGATTTATTTGTGAATTCATTGAAAAATAAGTCACACCTCTTTATAATTTGAATCTTCATAGGAGTTTGATTAAAAATGAATGAGTAAAAGTATGTATGTTTATAGGCTTTTTTTTCTATTTATTCGGATTTATATTTTTAAGTTATTTATATTAACAATAAATTATTATAATTATTTTTATGTAGGAGAAATATAATAAAATATAGTATTAAGTATATTTCCTTAAGAAAATATAAGTATAATCATTACTAAAAAAAATTCAATATATATACACGGACAAAATAACATTATTATACTATTCAACATATTTATTCTAATTGATTTTTCAATTTGTCAATTTATTTAACATTACTTGAATTGTTAATTTACAAATGTTTAAGTGAAATAGACTTTTATATAGGTTTGTAGGCTAATCAGACATTAAAAATGACTAGGCTCAGATCTACAAATAAGCTTATAATAGATTACTGGTTCGTCTTAGACTTTGAATTTTTTAGCTCTCAGACTCAGACTTGATAAAACCTATCTCGGCCCAACCTATTTTTCAATTTATCGATTTATTTGTGAATTCATTGAAAAATAAGTCACACCTCTTTATAATTTGAATCTTCATAGGAGTTTGATTAAAAATGAATGAGTAAAAGTATGTATGTTTATAGGCTTTTTTTTCTATTTATTCGGATTTATATTTTTAAGTTATTTATATTAACAATAAATTATTATAATTATTTTTATGTAGGAGAAATATAATAAAATATAGTATTAAGTTTATTTCCTTAAGAAAATATAAGTATAATCATTACTAAAAAAAATTCAATATATATACACGGACAAAATAACATTATTATACTATTCGGCATATTTATTCTCATTGATTTTTCAATTTGTCAATTTATTTAACATTACTTGAATTGTTAATTTACAAATGTTTAAGTGAAATAGACTTTTATATAGGTTTGTAGGCTAATCAGACATTAAAAATGACTAGGCTCAGATCTACAAATAAGCTTATAATAGATTACCGGTTCGTCTTAGACTTTGAATTTTTTAGCTCTCAGACTCAGACTTGATAAAACCTATCTCGGCCCAACCTATTTTTCAATTTATCGATTTATTTGTGAATTCATTGAAAAATAAGTCACACCTCTTTATAATTTGAATCTTCATAGGAGTTTGATTAAAAATGAATGAGTAAAAGTATGTATGTTTATAGGCTTTTTTTTCTATTTATTCGGATTTATATTTTTAAGTTATTTATATTAACAATAAATTATTATAATTATTTTTATGTAGGAGAAATATAATAAAATATAGTATTAAGTTTATTTCCTTAAGAAAATATAAGTATAATCATTACTAAAAAAAATTCAATATATATACACGGACAAAATAACATTATTATACTATTCGGCATATTTATTCTCATTGATTTTTCAATTTGTCAATTTATTTAACATTACTTGAATTGTTAATTTACAAATGTTTAAGTGAAATAGACTTTTATATAGGTTTGTAGGCTAATCAGACATTAAAAATGACTAGGCTCAGATCTACAAATAAGCTTATAATAGATTACTGGTTCGTCTTAGACTTTGAATTTTTTAGCTCTCAGACTCAGACTTGATAAAACCTATCTCGGCCCAACCTATTTTTCAATTTATCGATTTATTTGTGAATTCATTGAAAAATAAGTCACACCTCTTTATAATTTGAATCTTCATAGGAGTTTGATTAAAAATGAATGAGTAAAAGTATGTATGTTTATAGGCTTTTTTTTCTATTTATTCGGATTTATATTTTTAAGTTATTTATATTAACAATAAATTATTATAATTATTTTTATGTAGGAGAAATATAATAAAATATAGTATTAAGTTTATTTCCTTAAGAAAATATAAGTATAATCATTACTAAAAAAAATTCAATATATATACACGGACAAAATAACATTATTATACTATTCGGCATATTTATTCTCATTGATTTTTCAATTTGTCAATTTATTTAACATTACTTGAATTGTTAATTTACAAATGTTTAAGTGAAATAGACTTTTATATAGGTTTGTAGGCTAATCAGACATTAAAAATGACTAGGCTCAGATCTACAAATAAGCTTATAATAGATTACCGGTTCGTCTTAGACTTTGAATTTTTTAGCTCTCAGACTCAGACTTGATAAAACCTATCTCGGCCCAACCTATTTTTCAATTTATCAATTTATTTGTGAATTCATTGAAAAATAAGTCACACCTCTTTATAATTTGAATCTTCATAGGAGTTTGATTAAAAATCAATGAGTAAAAGTATGTATGTTTATAGGCTTTTTTTTCTACTTATTCGGATTTATATTTTTAAGTTATTTATATTAACAATAAATTATTATAATTATTTTTATGTAGGAGAAATATAATAAAATATAGTATTAAGTTTATTTCCTTAAGAAAATATAAGTATAATCATTACTAAAAAAAATTCAATATATATACACGGACAAAATAACATTATTATACTATTCGGCATATTTATTCTCATTGATTTTTCAATTTGTCAATTTATTTAACATTACTTGAATTGTTAATTTACAAATGTTTAAGTGAAATAGACTTTTATATAGGTTTGTAGGCTAATCAGACATTAAAAATGACTAGGCTCAGATCTACAAATAAGCTTATAATAGATTACCGGTTCGTCTTAGACTTTGAATTTTTTAGCTCTCAGACTCAGACTTGATAAAACCTATCTCGGCCCAACCTATTTTTCAATTTATCGATTTATTTGTGAATTCATTGAAAAATAAGTCACACCTCTTTATAATTTGAATCTTCATAGGAGTTTGATTAAAAATGAATGAGTAAAAGTATGTATGTTTATAGGCTTTTTTTTCTATTTATTCGGATTTATATTTTTAAGTTATTTATATTAACAATAAATTATTATAATTATTTTTATGTAGGAGAAATATAATAAAATATAGTATTAAGTTTATTTCCTTAAGAAAATATAAGTATAATCATTACTAAAAAAAATTCAATATATATACACGGACAAAATAACATTATTATACTATTCGGCATATTTATTCTCATTGATTTTTCAATTTGTCAATTTATTTAACATTACTTGAATTGTTAATTTACAAATGTTTAAGTGAAATAGACTTTTATATAGGTTTGTAGGCTAATCAGACATTAAAAATGACTAGGCTCAGATCTACAAATAAGCTTATAATAGATTACCGGTTCGTCTTAGACTTTGAATTTTTTAGCTCTCAGACTCAGACTTGATAAAACCTATCTCGGCCCAACCTATTTTTCAATTTATCGATTTATTTGTGAATTCATTGAAAAATAAGTCACACCTCTTTATAATTTGAATCTTCATAGGAGTTTGATTAAAAATGAATGAGTAAAAGTATGTATGTTTATAGGCTTTTTTTTCTATTTATTCGGATTTATATTTTTAAGTTATTTATATTAACAATAAATTATTATAATTATTTTTATGTAGGAGAAATATAATAAAATATAGTATTAAGTTTATTTCCTTAAGAAAATATAAGTATAATCATTACTAAAAAAAATTCAATATATATACACGGACAAAATAACATTATTATACTATTCAACATATTTATTCTAATTGATTTTTCAATTTGTCAATTTATTTAACATTACTTGAATTGTTAATTTACAAATGTTTAAGTGAAATAGACTTTTATATAGGTTTGTAGGCTAATCAGACATTAAAAATGACTAGGCTCAGATCTACAAATAAGCTTATAATAGATTACTGGTTCGTCTTAGACTTTGAATTTTTTAGCTCTCAGACTCAGACTTGATAAAACCTATCTCGGCCCAACCTATTTTTCAATTTATCGATTTATTTGTGAATTCATTGAAAAATAAGTCACACCTCTTTATAATTTGAATCTTCATAGGAGTTTGATTAAAAATGAATGAGTAAAAGTATGTATGTTTATAGGCTTTTTTTTCTATTTATTCGGATTTATATTTTTAAGTTATTTATATTAACAATAAATTATTATAATTATTTTTATGTAGGAGAAATATAATAAAATATAGTATTAAGTTTATTTCCTTAAGAAAATATAAGTATAATCATTACTAAAAAAAATTCAATATATATACACGGACAAAATAACATTATTATACTATTCGGCATATTTATTCTCATTGATTTTTCAATTTGTCAATTTATTTAACATTACTTGAATTGTTAATTTACAAATGTTTAAGTGAAATAGACTTTTATATAGGTTTGTAGGCTAATCAGACATTAAAAATGACTAGGCTCAGATCTACAAATAAGCTTATAATAGATTACTGGTTCGTCTTAGACTTTGAATTTTTTAGCTCTCAGACTCAGACTTGATAAAACCTATCTCGGCCCAACCTATTTTTCAATTTATCGATTTATTTGTGAATTCATTGAAAAATAAGTCACACCTCTTTATAATTTGAATCTTCATAGGAGTTTGATTAAAAATGAATGAGTAAAAGTATGTATGTTTATAGGCTTTTTTTTCTATTTATTCGGATTTATATTTTTAAGTTATTTATATTAACAATAAATTATTATAATTATTTTTATGTAGGAGAAATATAATAAAATATAGTATTAAGTTTATTTCCTTAAGAAAATATAAGTATAATCATTACTAAAAAAAATTCAATATATATACACGGACAAAATAACATTATTATACTATTCGGCATATTTATTCTCATTGATTTTTCAATTTGTCAATTTATTTAACATTACTTGAATTGTTAATTTACAAATGTTTAAGTGAAATAGACTTTTATATAGGTTTGTAGGCTAATCAGACATTAAAAATGACTAGGCTCAGATCTACAAATAAGCTTATAATAGATTACCGGTTCGTCTTAGACTTTGAATTTTTTAGCTCTCAGACTCAGACTTGATAAAACCTATCTCGGCCCAACCTATTTTTCAATTTATCAATTTATTTGTGAATTCATTGAAAAATAAGTCACACCTCTTTATAATTTGAATCTTCATAGGAGTTTGATTAAAAATCAATGAGTAAAAGTATGTATGTTTATAGGCTTTTTTTTCTACTTATTCGGATTTATATTTTTAAGTTATTTATATTAACAATAAATTATTATAATTATTTTTATGTAGGAGAAATATAATAAAATATAGTATTAAGTTTATTTCCTTAAGAAAATATAAGTATAATCATTACTAAAAAAAATTCAATATATATACACGGACAAAATAACATTATTATACTATTCGGCATATTTATTCTCATTGATTTTTCAATTTGTCAATTTATTTAACATTACTTGAATTGTTAATTTACAAATGTTTAAGTGAAATAGACTTTTATATAGGTTTGTAGGCTAATCAGACATTAAAAATGACTAGGCTCAGATCTACAAATAAGCTTATAATAGATTACCGGTTCGTCTTAGACTTTGAATTTTTTAGCTCTCAGACTCAGACTTGATAAAACCTATCTCGGCCCAACCTATTTTTCAATTTATCGATTTATTTGTGAATTCATTGAAAAATAAGTCACACCTCTTTATAATTTGAATCTTCATAGGAGTTTGATTAAAAATGAATGAGTAAAAGTATGTATGTTTATAGGCTTTTTTTTCTATTTATTCGGATTTATATTTTTAAGTTATTTATATTAACAATAAATTATTATAATTATTTTTATGTAGGAGAAATATAATAAAATATAGTATTAAGTTTATTTCCTTAAGAAAATATAAGTATAATCATTACTAAAAAAAATTCAATATATATACACGGACAAAATAACATTATTATACTATTCAACATATTTATTCTAATTGATTTTTCAATTTGTCAATTTATTTAACATTACTTGAATTGTTAATTTACAAATGTTTAAGTGAAATAGACTTTTATATAGGTTTGTAGGCTAATCAGACATTAAAAATGACTAGGCTCAGATCTACAAATAAGCTTATAATAGATTACTGGTTCGTCTTAGACTTTGAATTTTTTAGCTCTCAGACTCAGACTTGATAAAACCTATCTCGGCCCAACCTATTTTTCAATTTATCGATTTATTTGTGAATTCATTGAAAAATAAGTCACACCTCTTTATAATTTGAATCTTCATAGGAGTTTGATTAAAAATGAATGAGTAAAAGTATGTATGTTTATAGGCTTTTTTTTCTATTTATTCGGATTTATATTTTTAAGTTATTTATATTAACAATAAATTATTATAATTATTTTTATGTAGGAGAAATATAATAAAATATAGTATTAAGTTTATTTCCTTAAGAAAATATAAGTATAATCATTACTAAAAAAAATTCAATATATATACACGGACAAAATAACATTATTATACTATTCGGCATATTTATTCTCATTGATTTTTCAATTTGTCAATTTATTTAACATTACTTGAATTGTTAATTTACAAATGTTTAAGTGAAATAGACTTTTATATAGGTTTGTAGGCTAATCAGACATTAAAAATGACTAGGCTCAGATCTACAAATAAGCTTATAATAGATTACTGGTTCGTCTTAGACTTTGAATTTTTTAGCTCTCAGACTCAGACTTGATAAAACCTATCTCGGCCCAACCTATTTTTCAATTTATCGATTTATTTGTGAATTCATTGAAAAATAAGTCACACCTCTTTATAATTTGAATCTTCATAGGAGTTTGATTAAAAATGAATGAGTAAAAGTATGTATGTTTATAGGCTTTTTTTTCTATTTATTCGGATTTATATTTTTAAGTTATTTATATTAACAATAAATTATTATAATTATTTTTATGTAGGAGAAATATAATAAAATATAGTATTAAGTTTATTTCCTTAAGAAAATATAAGTATAATCATTACTAAAAAAAATTCAATATATATACACGGACAAAATAACATTATTATACTATTCGGCATATTTATTCTCATTGATTTTTCAATTTGTCAATTTATTTAACATTACTTGAATTGTTAATTTACAAATGTTTAAGTGAAATAGACTTTTATATAGGTTTGTAGGCTAATCAGACATTAAAAATGACTAGGCTCAGATCTACAAATAAGCTTATAATAGATTACCGGTTCGTCTTAGACTTTGAATTTTTTAGCTCTCAGACTCAGACTTGATAAAACCTATCTCGGCCCAACCTATTTTTCAATTTATCAATTTATTTGTGAATTCATTGAAAAATAAGTCACACCTCTTTATAATTTGAATCTTCATAGGAGTTTGATTAAAAATCAATGAGTAAAAGTATGTATGTTTATAGGCTTTTTTTTCTACTTATTCGGATTTATATTTTTAAGTTATTTATATTAACAATAAATTATTATAATTATTTTTATGTAGGAGAAATATAATAAAATATAGTATTAAGTTTATTTCCTTAAGAAAATATAAGTATAATCATTACTAAAAAAAATTCAATATATATACACGGACAAAATAACATTATTATACTATTCGGCATATTTATTCTCATTGATTTTTCAATTTGTCAATTTATTTAACATTACTTGAATTGTTAATTTACAAATGTTTAAGTGAAATAGACTTTTATATAGGTTTGTAGGCTAATCAGACATTAAAAATGACTAGGCTCAGATCTACAAATAAGCTTATAATAGATTACCGGTTCGTCTTAGACTTTGAATTTTTTAGCTCTCAGACTCAGACTTGATAAAACCTATCTCGGCCCAACCTATTTTTCAATTTATCGATTTATTTGTGAATTCATTGAAAAATAAGTCACACCTCTTTATAATTTGAATCTTCATAGGAGTTTGATTAAAAATGAATGAGTAAAAGTATGTATGTTTATAGGCTTTTTTTTCTATTTATTCGGATTTATATTTTTAAGTTATTTATATTAACAATAAATTATTATAATTATTTTTATGTAGGAGAAATATAATAAAATATAGTATTAAGTTTATTTCCTTAAGAAAATATAAGTATAATCATTACTAAAAAAAATTCAATATATATACACGGACAAAATAACATTATTATACTATTCGGCATATTTATTCTCATTGATTTTTCAATTTGTCAATTTATTTAACATTACTTGAATTGTTAATTTACAAATGTTTAAGTGAAATAGGAGTTTGATTAAAAATGAATGAGTAAAAGTATGTATGTTTATAGGCTTTTTTTTCTATTTATTCGGATTTATATTTTTAAGTTATTTATATTAACAATAAATTATTATAATTATTTTTATGTAGGAGAAATATAATAAAATATAGTATTAAGTTTATTTCCTTAAGAAAATATAAGTATAATCATTACTAAAAAAAATTCAATATATATACACGGACAAAATAACATTATTATACTATTCGGCATATTTATTCTCATTGATTTTTCAATTTGTCAATTTATTTAACATTACTTGAATTGTTAATTTACAAATGTTTAAGTGAAATAGACTTTTATATAGGTTTGTAGGCTAATCAGACATTAAAAATGACTAGGCTCAGATCTACAAATAAGCTTATAATAGATTACCGGTTCGTCTTAGACTTTGAATTTTTTAGCTCTCAGACTCAGACTTGATAAAACCTATCTCGGCCCAACCTATTTTTCAATTTATCGATTTATTTGTGAATTCATTGAAAAATAAGTCACACCTCTTTATAATTTGAATCTTCATAGGAGTTTGATTAAAAATGAATGAGTAAAAGTATGTATGTTTATAGGCTTTTTTTTCTATTTATTCGGATTTATATTTTTAAGTTATTTATATTAACAATAAATTATTATAATTATTTTTATGTAGGAGAAATATAATAAAATATAGTATTAAGTTTATTTCCTTAAGAAAATATAAGTATAATCATTACTAAAAAAAATTCAATATATATACACGGACAAAATAACATTATTATACTATTCGGCATATTTATTCTCATTGATTTTTCAATTTGTCAATTTATTTAACATTACTTGAATTGTTAATTTACAAATGTTTAAGTGAAATAGACTTTTATATAGGTTTGTAGGCTAATCAGACATTAAAAATGACTAGGCTCAGATCTACAAATAAGCTTATAATAGATTACCGGTTCGTCTTAGACTTTGAATTTTTTAGCTCTCAGACTCAGACTTGATAAAACCTATCTCGGCCCAACCTATTTTTCAATTTATCGATTTATTTGTGAATTCATTGAAAAATAAGTCACACCTCTTTATAATTTGAATCTTCATAGGAGTTTGATTAAAAATGAATGAGTAAAAGTATGTATGTTTATAGGCTTTTTTTTCTATTTATTCGGATTTATATTTTTAAGTTATTTATATTAACAATAAATTATTATAATTATTTTTATGTAGGAGAAATATAATAAAATATAGTATTAAGTATATTTCCTTAAGAAAATATAAGTATAATCATTACTAAAAAAAATTCAATATATATACACGGACAAAATAACATTATTATACTATTCGGCATATTTATTCTCATTGATTTTTCAATTTGTCAATTTATTTAACATTACTTGAATTGTTAATTTACAAATGTTTAAGTGAAATAGACTTTTATATAGGTTTGTAGGCTAATCAGACATTAAAAATGACTAGGCTCAGATCTACAAATAAGCTTATAATAGATTACCGGTTCGTCTTAGACTTTGAATTTTTTAGCTCTCAGACTCAGACTTGATAAAACCTATCTCGGCCCAACCTATTTTTCAATTTATCGATTTATTTGTGAATTCATTGAAAAATAAGTCACACCTCTTTATAATTTGAATCTTCATAGGAGTTTGATTAAAAATGAATGAGTAAAAGTATGTATGTTTATAGGCTTTTTTTTCTATTTATTCGGATTTATATTTTTAAGTTATTTATATTAACAATAAATTATTATAATTATTTTTATGTAGGAGAAATATAATAAAATATAGTATTAAGTTTATTTCCTTAAGAAAATATAAGTATAATCATTACTAAAAAAAATTCAATATATATACACGGACAAAATAACATTATTATACTATTCGGCATATTTATTCTCATTGATTTTTCAATTTGTCAATTTATTTAACATTACTTGAATTGTTAATTTACAAATGTTTAAGTGAAATAGACTTTTATATAGGTTTGTAGGCTAATCAGACATTAAAAATGACTAGGCTCAGATCTACAAATAAGCTTATAATAGATTACCGGTTCGTCTTAGACTTTGAATTTTTTAGCTCTCAGACTCAGACTTGATAAAACCTATCTCGGCCCAACCTATTTTTCAATTTATCGATTTATTTGTGAATTCATTGAAAAATAAGTCACACCTCTTTATAATTTGAATCTTCATAGGAGTTTGATTAAAAATGAATGAGTAAAAGTATGTATGTTTATAGGCTTTTTTTTCTATTTATTCGGATTTATATTTTTAAGTTATTTATATTAACAATAAATTATTATAATTATTTTTATGTAGGAGAAATATAATAAAATATAGTATTAAGTATATTTCCTTAAGAAAATATAAGTATAATCATTACTAAAAAAAATTCAATATATATACACGGACAAAATAACATTATTATACTATTCGGCATATTTATTCTCATTGATTTTTCAATTTGTCAATTTATTTAACATTACTTGAATTGTTAATTTACAAATGTTTAAGTGAAATAGACTTTTATATAGGTTTGTAGGCTAATCAGACATTAAAAATGACTAGGCTCAGATCTACAAATAAGCTTATAATAGATTACCGGTTCGTCTTAGACTTTGAATTTTTTAGCTCTCAGACTCAGACTTGATAAAACCTATCTCGGCCCAACCTATTTTTCAATTTATCGATTTATTTGTGAATTCATTGAAAAATAAGTCACACCTCTTTATAATTTGAATCTTCATAGGAGTTTGATTAAAAATGAATGAGTAAAAGTATGTATGTTTATAGGCTTTTTTTTCTATTTATTCGGATTTATATTTTTAAGTTATTTATATTAACAATAAATTATTATAATTATTTTTATGTAGGAGAAATATAATAAAATATAGTATTAAGTATATTTCCTTAAGAAAATATAAGTATAATCATTACTAAAAAAAATTCAATATATATACACGGACAAAATAACATTATTATACTATTCGGCATATTTATTCTCATTGATTTTTCAATTTGTCAATTTATTTAACATTACTTGAATTGTTAATTTACAAATGTTTAAGTGAAATAGACTTTTATATAGGTTTGTAGGCTAATCAGACATTAAAAATGACTAGGCTCAGATCTACAAATAAGCTTATAATAGATTACCGGTTCGTCTTAGACTTTGAATTTTTTAGCTCTCAGACTCAGACTTGATAAAACCTATCTCGGCCCAACCTATTTTTCAATTTATCGATTTATTTGTGAATTCATTGAAAAATAAGTCACACCTCTTTATAATTTGAATCTTCATAGGAGTTTGATTAAAAATGAATGAGTAAAAGTATGTATGTTTATAGGCTTTTTTTTCTATTTATTCGGATTTATATTTTTAAGTTATTTATATTAACAATAAATTATTATAATTATTTTTATGTAGGAGAAATATAATAAAATATAGTATTAAGTATATTTCCTTAAGAAAATATAAGTATAATCATTACTAAAAAAAATTCAATATATATACACGGACAAAATAACATTATTATACTATTCGGCATATTTATTCTCATTGATTTTTCAATTTGTCAATTTATTTAACATTACTTGAATTGTTAATTTACAAATGTTTAAGTGAAATAGACTTTTATATAGGTTTGTAGGCTAATCAGACATTAAAAATGACTAGGCTCAGATCTACAAATAAGCTTATAATAGATTACCGGTTCGTCTTAGACTTTGAATTTTTTAGCTCTCAGACTCAGACTTGATAAAACCTATCTCGGCCCAACCTATTTTTCAATTTATCGATTTATTTGTGAATTCATTGAAAAATAAGTCACACCTCTTTATAATTTGAATCTTCATAGGAGTTTGATTAAAAATGAATGAGTAAAAGTATGTATGTTTATAGGCTTTTTTTTCTATTTATTCGGATTTATATTTTTAAGTTATTTATATTAACAATAAATTATTATAATTATTTTTATGTAGGAGAAATATAATAAAATATAGTATTAAGTTTATTTCCTTAAGAAAATATAAGTATAATCATTACTAAAAAAAATTCAATATATATACACGGACAAAATAACATTATTATACTATTCGGCATATTTATTCTCATTGATTTTTCAATTTGTCAATTTATTTAACATTACTTGAATTGTTAATTTACAAATGTTTAAGTGAAATAGACTTTTATATAGGTTTGTAGGCTAATCAGACATTAAAAATGACTAGGCTCAGATCTACAAATAAGCTTATAATAGATTACCGGTTCGTCTTAGACTTTGAATTTTTTAGCTCTCAGACTCAGACTTGATAAAACCTATCTCGGCCCAACCTATTTTTCAATTTATCGATTTATTTGTGAATTCATTGAAAAATAAGTCACACCTCTTTATAATTTGAATCTTCATAGGAGTTTGATTAAAAATGAATGAGTAAAAGTATGTATGTTTATAGGCTTTTTTTTCTATTTATTCGGATTTATATTTTTAAGTTATTTATATTAACAATAAATTATTATAATTATTTTTATGTAGGAGAAATATAATAAAATATAGTATTAAGTATATTTCCTTAAGAAAATATAAGTATAATCATTACTAAAAAAAAATCAATATATATACACGGACAAAATAACATTATTATACTATTCGGCATATTTATTCTCATTGATTTTTCAATTTGTCAATTTATTTAACATTACTTGAATTGTTAATTTACAAATGTTTAAGTGAAATAGACTTTTATATAGGTTTGTAGGCTAATCAGACATTAAAAATGACTAGGCTCAGATCTACAAATAAGCTTATAATAGATTACCGGTTCGTCTTAGACTTTGAATTTTTTAGCTCTCAGACTCAGACTTGATAAAACCTATCTCGGCCCAACCTATTTTTCAATTTATCGATTTATTTGTGAATTCATTGAAAAATAAGTCACACCTCTTTATAATTTGAATCTTCATAGGAGTTTGATTAAAAATGAATGAGTAAAAGTATGTATGTTTATAGGCTTTTTTTTCTATTTATTCGGATTTATATTTTTAAGTTATTTATATTAACAATAAATTATTATAATTATTTTTATGTAGGAGAAATATAATAAAATATAGTATTAAGTTTATTTCCTTAAGAAAATATAAGTATAATCATTACTAAAAAAAATTCAATATATATACACGAACAAAATAACATTATTATACTATTCGGCATATTTATTCTCATTGATTTTTCAATTTGTCAATTTATTTAACATTACTTGAATTGTTAATTTACAAATGTTTAAGTGAAATAGACTTTTATATAGGTTTGTAGGCTAATCAGACATTAAAAATGACTAGGCTCAGATCTACAAATAAGCTTATAATAGATTACCGGTTCGTCTTAGACTTTGAATTTTTTAGCTCTCAGACTCAGACTTGATAAAACCTATCTCGGCCCAACCTATTTTTCAATTTATCGATTTATTTGTGAATTCATTGAAAAATAAGTCACACCTCTTTATAATTTGAATCTTCATAGGAGTTTGATTAAAAATGAATGAGTAAAAGTATGTATGTTTATAGGCTTTTTTTTCTATTTATTCGGATTTATATTTTTAAGTTATTTATATTAACAATAAATTATTATAATTATTTTTATGTAGGAGAAATATAATAAAATATAGTATTAAGTATATTTCCTTAAGAAAATATAAGTATAATCATTACTAAAAAAAATTCAATATATATACACGGACAAAATAACATTATTATACTATTCGGCATATTTATTCTCATTGATTTTTCAATTTGTCAATTTATTTAACATTACTTGAATTGTTAATTTACAAATGTTTAAGTGAAATAGACTTTTATATAGGTTTGTAGGCTAATCAGACATTAAAAATGACTAGGCTCAGATCTACAAATAAGCTTATAATAGATTACCGGTTCGTCTTAGACTTTGAATTTTTTAGCTCTCAGACTCAGACTTGATAAAACCTATCTCGGCCCAACCTATTTTTCAATTTATCGATTTATTTGTGAATTCATTGAAAAATAAGTCACACCTCTTTATAATTTGAATCTTCATAGGAGTTTGATTAAAAATGAATGAGTAAAAGTATGTATGTTTATAGGCTTTTTTTTCTATTTATTCGGATTTATATTTTTAAGTTATTTATATTAACAATAAATTATTATAATTATTTTTATGTAGGAGAAATATAATAAAATATAGTATTAAGTTTATTTCCTTAAGAAAATATAAGTATAATCATTACTAAAAAAAATTCAATATATATACACGAACAAAATAACATTATTATACTATTCGGCATATTTATTCTCATTGATTTTTCAATTTGTCAATTTATTTAACATTACTTGAATTGTTAATTTACAAATGTTTAAGTGAAATAGACTTTTATATAGGTTTGTAGGCTAATCAGACATTAAAAATGACTAGGCTCAGATCTACAAATAAGCTTATAATAGATTACCGGTTCGTCTTAGACTTTGAATTTTTTAGCTCTCAGACTCAGACTTGATAAAACCTATCTCGGCCCAACCTATTTTTCAATTTATCGATTTATTTGTGAATTCATTGAAAAATAAGTCACACCTCTTTATAATTTGAATCTTCATAGGAGTTTGATTAAAAATGAATGAGTAAAAGTATGTATGTTTATAGGCTTTTTTTTCTATTTATTCGGATTTATATTTTTAAGTTATTTATATTAACAATAAATTATTATAATTATTTTTATGTAGGAGAAATATAATAAAATATAGTATTAAGTTTATTTCCTTAAGAAAATATAAGTATAATCATTACTAAAAAAAATTCAATATATATACACGAACAAAATAACATTATTATACTATTCGGCATATTTATTCTCATTGATTTTTCAATTTGTCAATTTATTTAACATTACTTGAATTGTTAATTTACAAATGTTTAAGTGAAATAGACTTTTATATAGGTTTGTAGGCTAATCAGACATTAAAAATGACTAGGCTCAGATCTACAAATAAGCTTATAATAGATTACCGGTTCGTCTTAGACTTTGAATTTTTTAGCTCTCAGACTCAAACTTGATAAAACCTATCTCGGCCCAACCTATTTTTCAATTTATCGATTTATTTGTGAATTCATTGAAAAATAAGTCACACCTCTTTATAATTTGAATCTTCATAGGAGTTTGATTAAAAATGAATGAGTAAAAGTATGTATGTTTATAGGCTTTTTTTTCTATTTATTCGGATTTATATTTTTAAGTTATTTATATTAACAATAAATTATTATAATTATTTTTATGTAGGAGAAATATAATAAAATATAGTATTAAGTATATTTCCTTAAGAAAATATAAGTATAATCATTACTAAAAAAAATTCAATATATATACACGGACAAAATAACATTATTATACTATTCGGCATATTTATTCTCATTGATTTTTCAATTTGTCAATTTATTTAACATTACTTGAATTGTTAATTTACAAATGTTTAAGTGAAATAGACTTTTATATAGGTTTGTAGGCTAATCAGACATTAAAAATGACTAGGCTCAGATCTACAAATAAGCTTATAATAGATTACCGGTTCGTCTTAGACTTTGAATTTTTTAGCTCTCAGACTCAGACTTGATAAAACCTATCTCGGCCCAACCTATTTTTCAATTTATCGATTTATTTGTGAATTCATTGAAAAATAAGTCACACCTCTTTATAATTTGAATCTTCATAGGAGTTTGATTAAAAATGAATGAGTAAAAGTATGTATGTTTATAGGCTTTTTTTTCTATTTATTCGGATTTATATTTTTAAGTTATTTATATTAACAATAAATTATTATAATTATTTTTATGTAGGAGAAATATAATAAAATATAGTATTAAGTTTATTTCCTTAAGAAAATATAAGTATAATCATTACTAAAAAAAATTCAATATATATACACGAACAAAATAACATTATTATACTATTCGGCATATTTATTCTCATTGATTTTTCAATTTGTCAATTTATTTAACATTACTTGAATTGTTAATTTACAAATGTTTAAGTGAAATAGACTTTTATATAGGTTTGTAGGCTAATCAGACATTAAAAATGACTAGGCTCAGATCTACAAATAAGCTTATAATAGATTACCGGTTCGTCTTAGACTTTGAATTTTTTAGCTCTCAGACTCAGACTTGATAAAACCTATCTCGGCCCAACCTATTTTTCAATTTATCGATTTATTTGTGAATTCATTGAAAAATAAGTCACACCTCTTTATAATTTGAATCTTCATAGGAGTTTGATTAAAAATGAATGAGTAAAAGTATGTATGTTTATAGGCTTTTTTTTCTATTTATTCGGATTTATATTTTTAAGTTATTTATATTAACAATAAATTATTATAATTATTTTTATGTAGGAGAAATATAATAAAATATAGTATTAAGTATATTTCCTTAAGAAAATATAAGTATAATCATTACTAAAAAAAATTCAATATATATACACGGACAAAATAACATTATTATACTATTCGGCATATTTATTCTCATTGATTTTTCAATTTGTCAATTTATTTAACATTACTTGAATTGTTAATTTACAAATGTTTAAGTGAAATAGACTTTTATATAGGTTTGTAGGCTAATCAGACATTAAAAATGACTAGGCTCAGATCTACAAATAAGCTTATAATAGATTACCGGTTCGTCTTAGACTTTGAATTTTTTAGCTCTCAGACTCAGACTTGATAAAACCTATCTCGGCCCAACCTATTTTTCAATTTATCGATTTATTTGTGAATTCATTGAAAAATAAGTCACACCTCTTTATAATTTGAATCTTCATAGGAGTTTGATTAAAAATGAATGAGTAAAAGTATGTATGTTTATAGGCTTTTTTTTCTATTTATTCGGATTTATATTTTTAAGTTATTTATATTAACAATAAATTATTATAATTATTTTTATGTAGGAGAAATATAATAAAATATAGTATTAAGTATATTTCCTTAAGAAAATATAAGTATAATCATTACTAAAAAAAATTCAATATATATACACGGACAAAATAACATTATTATACTATTCGGCATATTTATTCTCATTGATTTTTCAATTTGTCAATTTATTTAACATTACTTGAATTGTTAATTTACAAATGTTTAAGTGAAATAGACTTTTATATAGGTTTGTAGGCTAATCAGACATTAAAAATGACTAGGCTCAGATCTACAAATAAGCTTATAATAGATTACCGGTTCGTCTTAGACTTTGAATTTTTTAGCTCTCAGACTCAGACTTGATAAAACCTATCTCGGCCCAACCTATTTTTCAATTTATCGATTTATTTGTGAATTCATTGAAAAATAAGTCACACCTCTTTATAATTTGAATCTTCATAGGAGTTTGATTAAAAATGAATGAGTAAAAGTATGTATGTTTATAGGCTTTTTTTTCTATTTATTCGGATTTATATTTTTAAGTTATTTATATTAACAATAAATTATTATAATTATTTTTATGTAGGAGAAATATAATAAAATATAGTATTAAGTTTATTTCCTTAAGAAAATATAAGTATAATCATTACTAAAAAAAATTCAATATATATACACGGACAAAATAACATTATTATACTATTCGGCATATTTATTCTCATTGATTTTTCAATTTGTCAATTTATTTAACATTACTTGAATTGTTAATTTACAAATGTTTAAGTGAAATAGACTTTTATATAGGTTTGTAGGCTAATCAGACATTAAAAATGACTAGGCTCAGATCTACAAATAAGCTTATAATAGATTACCGGTTCGTCTTAGACTTTGAATTTTTTAGCTCTCAGACTCAGACTTGATAAAACCTATCTCGGCCCAACCTATTTTTCAATTTATCGATTTATTTGTGAATTCATTGAAAAATAAGTCACACCTCTTTATAATTTGAATCTTCATAGGAGTTTGATTAAAAATGAATGAGTAAAAGTATGTATGTTTATAGGCTTTTTTTTCTATTTATTCGGATTTATATTTTTAAGTTATTTATATTAACAATAAATTATTATAATTATTTTTATGTAGGAGAAATATAATAAAATATAGTATTAAGTATATTTCCTTAAGAAAATATAAGTATAATCATTACTAAAAAAAATTCAATATATATACACGGACAAAATAACATTATTATACTATTCGGCATATTTATTCTCATTGATTTTTCAATTTGTCAATTTATTTAACATTACTTGAATTGTTAATTTACAAATGTTTAAGTGAAATAGACTTTTATATAGGTTTGTAGGCTAATCAGACATTAAAAATGACTAGGCTCAGATCTACAAATAAGCTTATAATAGATTACCGGTTCGTCTTAGACTTTGAATTTTTTAGCTCTCAGACTCAGACTTGATAAAACCTATCTCGGCCCAACCTATTTTTCAATTTATCGATTTATTTGTGAATTCATTGAAAAATAAGTCACACCTCTTTATAATTTGAATCTTCATAGGAGTTTGATTAAAAATGAATGAGTAAAAGTATGTATGTTTATAGGCTTTTTTTTCTATTTATTCGGATTTATATTTTTAAGTTATTTATATTAACAATAAATTATTATAATTATTTTTATGTAGGAGAAATATAATAAAATATAGTATTAAGTTTATTTCCTTAAGAAAATATAAGTATAATCATTACTAAAAAAAATTCAATATATATACACGGACAAAATAACATTATTATACTATTCGGCATATTTATTCTCATTGATTTTTCAATTTGTCAATTTATTTAACATTACTTGAATTGTTAATTTACAAATGTTTAAGTGAAATAGACTTTTATATAGGTTTGTAGGCTAATCAGACATTAAAAATGACTAGGCTCAGATCTACAAATAAGCTTATAATAGATTACCGGTTCGTCTTAGACTTTGAATTTTTTAGCTCTCAGACTCAGACTTGATAAAACCTATCTCGGCCCAACCTATTTTTCAATTTATCGATTTATTTGTGAATTCATTGAAAAATAAGTCACACCTCTTTATAATTTGAATCTTCATAGGA
>CATIWC010003168.1:105000-107500 GCA_948472305.1 Vicia faba | reverse complement strand
ACGAAACTCCTTGGACACTCTCAATGTGTTATTTGGGAAGTGCATGCAAAAATCCATCGGGAGATTATTCCCCTAAGGCGCGTTTGCCTCCGCTCCCGTCGGAAAAACCGCACGGGGGCCCGTTCGGGCCGGAAATTCAAAATTGTCGAAACGCTACGAAACTTTGCAGATCCCTTCTATGTGTTATTTGGGACTTCCATGCAAAAATTCATCGGGAGATTATTCCCCTAAGGCGCGTTTGCCTCCGCTCCCGTTCATGGAGAAACCGCACACGCACGCGTTCCGGTCGGAAATTGAAAGTAGACCGAGGGCTTGTCGAAACGCTACGAAACTCCTTGGACACTCTCAATGTGTTATTTGGGAAGTGCATGCAAAAATCCATCGGGAGATTATTCCCCTAAGGCGCGTTTGCCTCCGCTCCCGTCGGAAAAACCGCACGGGGGCCCGTTCGGGCCGGAAATTCAAAATTGTCGAAACGCTACGAAACTTTGCAGATCCCTTCTATGTGTTATTTGGGACTTCCATGCAAAAATTCATCGGGAGATTATTCCCCTAAGGCGCGTTTGCCTCCGCTCCCGTTCATGGAGAAACCGCACACGCACGCGTTCCGGTCGGAAATTGAAAGTAGACCGAGGGCTTGTCGAAACGCTACGAAACTCCTTGGACACTCTCAATGTGTTATTTGGGAAGTGCATGCAAAAATCCATCGGGAGATTATTCCCCTAAGGCGCGTTTGCCTCCGCTCCCGTCGGAAAAACCGCACGGGGGCCCGTTCGGGCCGGAAATTCAAATTTGTCGAAACGCTACGAAACTTTGCAGATCCCTTCTATGTGTTATTTGGGACTTCCATGCAAAAATTCATCGGGAGATTATTCCCCTAAGGCGCGTTTGCCTCCGCTCCCGTTCATGGAGAAACCGCACACGCACGCGTTCCGGTCGGAAATTGAAAGTAGACCGAGGGCTTGTCGAAACGCTACGAAACTCCTTGGACACTCTCAATGTGTTATTTGGGAAGTGCATGCAAAAATCCATCGGGAGATTATTCCCCTAAGGCGCGTTTGCCTCCGCTCCCGTCGGAAAAACCGCACGGGGGCCCGTTCGGGCCGGAAATTCAAAATTGTCGAAACGCTACGAAACTTTGCAGATCCCTTCTATGTGTTATTTGGGACTTCCATGCAAAAATTCATCGGGAGATTATTCCCCTAAGGCGCGTTTGCCTCCGCTCCCGTTCATGGAGAAACCGCACACGCCACGCGTTCCGGTCGGAAATTGAAAGTAGACCGAGGGCTTGTCGAAACGCTACGAAACTCCTTGGACACTCTCAATGTGTTATTTGGGAAGTGCATGCAAAAATCCATCGGGAGATTATTCCCCTAAGGCGCGTTTGCCTCCGCTCCCGTCGGAAAAACCGCACGGGGGCCCGTTCGGGCCGGAAATTCAAAATTGTCGAAACGCTACGAAACTTTGCAGATCCCTTCTATGTGTTATTTGGGACTTCAATGCAAAAATTCATCGGGAGATTATTCCCCTAAGGCGCGTTTGCCTCCGCTCCCGTTCATGGAGAAACCGCACACGCACGCGTTCCGGTCGGAAATTGAAAGTAGACCGAGGGCTTGTCGAAACGCTACGAAACTCCTTGGACACTCTCAATGTGTTATTTGGGAAGTGCATGCAAAAATCCATCGGGAGATTATTCCCCTAAGGCGCGTTTGCCTCCGCTCCCGTCGGAAAAACCGCACGGGGGCCCGTTCGGGCCGGAAATTCAAAATTGTCGAAACGCTACGAAACTTTGCAGATCCCTTCTATGTGTTATTTGGGACTTCCATGCAAAAATTCATCGGGAGATTATTCCCCTAAGGCGCGTTTGCCTCCGCTCCCGTTCATGGAGAAACCGCACACGCACGCGTTCCGGTCGGAAATTGAAAGTAGACCGAGGGCTTGTCGAAACGCTACGAAACTCCTTGGACACTCTCAATGTGTTATTTGGGAAGTGCATGCAAAAATCCATCGGGAGATTATTCCCCTAAGGCGCGTTTGCCTCCGCTCCCGTCGGAAAAACCGCACGGGGGCCCGTTCGGGCCGGAAATTCAAAATTGTCGAAACGCTACGAAACTTTGCAGATCCCTTCTATGTGTTATTTGGGACTTCCATGCAAAAATTCATCGGGAGATTATTCCCCTAAGGCGCGTTTGCCTCCGCTCCCGTTCATGGAGAAACCGCACACGCACGCGTTCCGGTCGGAAATTGAAAGTAGACCGAGGGCTTGTCGAAACGCTACGAAACTCCTTGGACACTCTCAATGTGTTATTTGGGAAGTGCATGCAAAAATCCATCGGGAGATTATTCCCCTAAGGCGCGTTTGCCTCCGCTCCCGTCGGAAAAACCGCACGGGGGCCCGACACGCGAAAAGCCGAAATATATCGAGGGATCGCCCGAATGGCATGAAACTTGGCATGCCATCTCAATTTGGTGGCAGATTAATGCATGAAAAATTCCAGAC
>CATIWC010003168.1:82500-85000 GCA_948472305.1 Vicia faba | reverse complement strand
GGTCGGAAATTGAAAGTAGACCGAGGGCTTGTCGAAACGCTACGAAACTCCTTGGACACTCTCAATGTGTTATTTGGGAAGTGCATGCAAAAATCCATCGGGAGATTATTCCCCTAAGGCGCGTTTGCCTCCGCTCCCGTCGGAAAAACCGCACGGGGGCCCGTTCGGGCCGGAAATTCAAAATTGTCGAAACGCTACGAAACTTTGCAGATCCCTTCTATGTGTTATTTGGGACTTCCATGCAAAAATTCATCGGGAGATTATTCCCCTAAGGCGCGTTTGCCTCCGCTCCCGTTCATGGAGAAACCGCACACGCACGCGTTCCGGTCGGAAATTGAAAGTAGACCGAGGGCTTGTCGAAACGCTACGAAACTCCTTGGACACTCTCAATGTGTTATTTGGGAAGTGCATGCAAAAATCCATCGGGAGATTATTCCCCTAAGGCGCGTTTGCCTCCGCTCCCGTCGGAAAAACCGCACGGGGGCCCGTTCGGGCCGGAAATTCAAAATTGTCGAAACGCTACGAAACTTTGCAGATCCCTTCTATGTGTTATTTGGGACTTCCATGCAAAAATTCATCGGGAGATTATTCCCCTAAGGCGCGTTTGCCTCCGCTCCCGTTCATGGAGAAACCGCACACGCACGCGTTCCGGTCGGAAATTGAAAGTAGACCGAGGGCTTGTCGAAACGCTACGAAACTCCTTGGACACTCTCAATGTGTTATTTGGGAAGTGCATGCAAAAATCCATCGGGAGATTATTCCCCTAAGGCGCGTTTGCCTCCGCTCCCGTCGGAAAAACCGCACGGGGGCCCGTTCGGGCCGGAAATTCAAAATTGTCGAAACGCTACGAAACTTTGCAGATCCCTTCTATGTGTTATTTGGGACTTCCATGCAAAAATTCATCGGGAGATTATTCCCCTAAGGCGCGTTTGCCTCCGCTCCCGTTCATGGAGAAACCGCACACGCACGCGTTCCGGTCGGAAATTGAAAGTAGACCGAGGGCTTGTCGAAACGCTACGAAACTCCTTGGACACTCTCAATGTGTTATTTGGGAAGTGCATGCAAAAATCCATCGGGAGATTATTCCCCTAAGGCGCGTTTGCCTCCGCTCCCGTCGGAAAAACCGCACGGGGGCCCGTTCGGGCCGGAAATTCAAAATTGTCGAAACGCTACGAAACTTTGCAGATCCCTTCTATGTGTTATTTGGGACTTCCATGCAAAAATTCATCGGGAGATTATTCCCCTAAGGCGCGTTTGCCTCCGCTCCCGTTCATGGAGAAACCGCACACGCACGCGTTCCGGTCGGAAATTGAAAGTAGACCGAGGGCTTGTCGAAACGCTACGAAACTCCTTGGACACTCTCAATGTGTTATTTGGGAAGTGCATGCAAAAATCCATCGGGAGATTATTCCCCTAAGGCGCGTTTGCCTCCGCTCCCGTCGGAAAAACCGCACGGGGGCCCGTTCGGGCCGGAAATTCAAATTTGTCGAAACGCTACGAAACTTTGCAGATCCCTTCTATGTGTTATTTGGGACTTCCATGCAAAAATTCATCGGGAGATTATTCCCCTAAGGCGCGTTTGCCTCCGCTCCCGTTCATGGAGAAACCGCACACGCACGCGTTCCGGTCGGAAATTGAAAGTAGACCGAGGGCTTGTCGAAACGCTACGAAACTCCTTGGACACTCTCAATGTGTTATTTGGGAAGTGCATGCAAAAATCCATCGGGAGATTATTCCCCTAAGGCGCGTTTGCCTCCGCTCCCGTCGGAAAAACCGCACGGGGGCCCGTTCGGGCCGGAAATTCAAAATTGTCGAAACGCTACGAAACTTTGCAGATCCCTTCTATGTGTTATTTGGGACTTCCATGCAAAAATTCATCGGGAGATTATTCCCCTAAGGCGCGTTTGCCTCCGCTCCCGTTCATGGAGAAACCGCACACGCACGCGTTCCGGTCGGAAATTGAAAGTAGACCGAGGGCTTGTCGAAACGCTACGAAACTCCTTGGACACTCTCAATGTGTTATTTGGGAAGTGCATGCAAAAATCCATCGGGAGATTATTCCCCTAAGGCGCGTTTGCCTCCGCTCCCGTCGGAAAAACCGCACGGGGGCCCGTTCGGGCCGGAAATTCAAAATTGTCGAAACGCTACGAAACTTTGCAGATCCCTTCTATGTGTTATTTGGGACTTCAATGCAAAAATTCATCGGGAGATTATTCCCCTAAGGCGCGTTTGCCTCCGCTCCCGTTCATGGAGAAACCGCACACGCACGCGTTCCGGTCGGAAATTGAAAGTAGACCGAGGGCTTGTCGAAACGCTACGAAACTCCTTGGACACTCTCAATGTGTTATTTGGGAAGTGCATGCAAAAATCCATCGGGAGATTATTCCCCTAAGGCGCGTTTGCCTCCGCTCCCGTCGGAAAAACCGCACGGGGGCCCGTTCGGGCCGGAAATTCAAAATTGTCGAAACGCTACGAAACTTTGCAGATCCCTTCTATGTGT
>CATIWC010003168.1:70000-72500 GCA_948472305.1 Vicia faba | reverse complement strand
GGAGATTATTCCCCTAAGGCGCGTTTGCCTCCGCTCCCGTTCATGGAGAAACCGCACACGCACGCGTTCCGGTCGGAAATTGAAAGTAGACCGAGGGCTTGTCGAAACGCTACGAAACTCCTTGGACACTCTCAATGTGTTATTTGGGAAGTGCATGCAAAAATCCATCGGGAGATTATTCCCCTAAGGCGCGTTTGCCTCCGCTCCCGTCGGAAAAACCGCACGGGGGCCCGTTCGGGCCGGAAATTCAAAATTGTCGAAACGCTACGAAACTTTGCAGATCCCTTCTATGTGTTATTTGGGACTTCCATGCAAAAATTCATCGGGAGATTATTCCCCTAAGGCGCGTTTGCCTCCGCTCCCGTTCATGGAGAAACCGCACACGCACGCGTTCCGGTCGGAAATTGAAAGTAGACCGAGGGCTTGTCGAAACGCTACGAAACTCCTTGGACACTCTCAATGTGTTATTTGGGAAGTGCATGCAAAAATCCATCGGGAGATTATTCCCCTAAGGCGCGTTTGCCTCCGCTCCCGTCGGAAAAACCGCACGGGGGCCCGTTCGGGCCGGAAATTCAAAATTGTCGAAACGCTACGAAACTTTGCAGATCCCTTCTATGTGTTATTTGGGACTTCCATGCAAAAATTCATCGGGAGATTATTCCCCTAAGGCGCGTTTGCCTCCGCTCCCGTTCATGGAGAAACCGCACACGCACGCGTTCCGGTCGGAAATTGAAAGTAGACCGAGGGCTTGTCGAAACGCTACGAAACTCCTTGGACACTCTCAATGTGTTATTTGGGAAGTGCATGCAAAAATCCATCGGGAGATTATTCCCCTAAGGCGCGTTTGCCTCCGCTCCCGTCGGAAAAACCGCACGGGGGCCCGTTCGGGCCGGAAATTCAAAATTGTCGAAACGCTACGAAACTTTGCAGATCCCTTCTATGTGTTATTTGGGACTTCCATGCAAAAATTCATCGGGAGATTATTCCCCTAAGGCGCGTTTGCCTCCGCTCCCGTTCATGGAGAAACCGCACACGCACGCGTTCCGGTCGGAAATTGAAAGTAGACCGAGGGCTTGTCGAAACGCTACGAAACTCCTTGGACACTCTCAATGTGTTATTTGGGAAGTGCATGCAAAAATCCATCGGGAGATTATTCCCCTAAGGCGCGTTTGCCTCCGCTCCCGTCGGAAAAACCGGGCCGGAAATTCAAAATTGTCGAAACGCTACGAAACTTTGCAGATCCCTTCTATGTGTTATTTGGGACTTCCATGCAAAAATTCATCGGGAGATTATTCCCCTAAGGCGCGTTGCCTCCGCTCCGTTCATGGAGAAACCGCACACCGCACGCGTTCCGGTCGGAAATTGAAAGTAGACCGAGGGCTTGTCGAAACGCTACGAATCTCCTTGGACACTCTCAATGTGTATTTGGGAAGTGCATGCAAAAATCCATCGGGAGATTATTTTCCCCTAAGGCGCGTTTGCCTCCGCTCCCCCGTCGGGAAAAACCGCACGGGGGCCCGTTCGGGCCGGAAATTCAAAATTGTCGAAACGCTACGAAACTTTGCAGATCCCTTCTATGTGTTATTTGGGACTTCCATGCAAAAATTCATCGGAGATTATTCCCCTAAGGCGCGTTTGCCTCCGCTCCCGTTCATGGAGAAACCGCACACCGCACGCGTTCCGGTCGGAAATTGAAAGTAGACCGAGGGCTTGTCGAAACGCTACGAAACTCCTTGGACACTCTCAATGTGTTATTTGGGAAGTGCATGCAAAAATCCATCGGGAGATTATTCCCCTAAGGCGCGTTTGCCTCCGCTCCCGTCGGAAAAACCGCACGGGGGCCCGACACGCGAAAAGCCGAAATATATCGAGGGATCGCCCGAATGGCATGAAACTTGGCATGCCATCTCAATTTGGTGGCAGATTAATGCATGAAAAATTCCAGACCGGAACTCATTCCGTAGCCCGACGTTTGTTTGCTTCCGCCCCTTGAAAAAAACTCAATTACACGCGTTTCGGACGAAAATTCAAAATAAATCGAGACGTTATCGAAACGCTACGAACTTTGCAGATCCCTTCTATGTGTTATTGAGATGTCCATGCAAAAAATCATCGGGAAATTCCATTCCTAAGGCGCGTTTGCCTCCGCTCCCCCGTTCTTGAAAATCCGGCGCTTAGAAAATTCATAATTAATTCATCCGAAGTCGAAAAATTCTAATTTTTGGTGGGAGGGGTTCTTATATTGTGTTTAAAGAGCATGCAAAAAATCAAGAAAAAATTCGAAGTCTAAGTCATCAAACTAGAAATTTATGTCTACAGGGAAAAAGGGACCAATTTGGTGGCAAAGTGGAGGATTTCAGTTCAAACATATTAGGGGGAGGCCCTTGCCTGGTCCGCCTGGGGCCTTGCCACGCCCAGGCCAGGCCACGCCCAGGCCAGGCCACATGCTGCCTAGACGGAACATGCCCATGGGTGTTCCAAACGATTCCAATGGCAAATC
>CATIWC010003168.1:57500-60000 GCA_948472305.1 Vicia faba | reverse complement strand
GAAACGCTACGAAACTTTGCAGATCCCTTCTATGTGTTATTTGGGACTTCCATGCAAAAATTCATCGGGAGATTATTCCCCTAAGGCGCGTTTGCCTCCGCTCCCGTTCATGGAGAAACCGCACACGCACGCGTTCCGGTCGGAAATTGAAAGTAGACCGAGGGCTTGTCGAAACGCTACGAAACTCCTTGGACACTCTCAATGTGTTATTTGGGAAGTGCATGCAAAAATCCATCGGGAGATTATTCCCCTAAGGCGCGTTTGCCTCCGCTCCCGTCGGAAAAACCGCACGGGGGCCCGTTCGGGCCGGAAATTCAAAATTGTCGAAACGCTACGAAACTTTGCAGATCCCTTCTATGTGTTATTTGGGACTTCCATGCAAAAATTCATCGGGAGATTATTCCCCTAAGGCGCGTTTGCCTCCGCTCCCGTTCATGGAGAAACCGCACACGCACGCGTTCCGGTCGGAAATTGAAAGTAGACCGAGGGCTTGTCGAAACGCTACGAAACTCCTTGGACACTCTCAATGTGTTATTTGGGAAGTGCATGCAAAAATCCATCGGGAGATTATTCCCCTAAGGCGCGTTTGCCTCCGCTCCCGTCGGAAAAACCGCACGGGGGCCCGTTCGGGCCGGAAATTCAAAATTGTCGAAACGCTACGAAACTTTGCAGATCCCTTCTATGTGTTATTTGGGACTTCCATGCAAAAATTCATCGGGAGATTATTCCCCTAAGGCGCGTTTGCCTCCGCTCCCGTTCATGGAGAAAACCGCACACGCACGCGTTCCGGTCGGAAATTGAAAGTAGACCGAGGGCTTGTCGAAACGCTACGAAACTCCTTGGACACTCTCAATGTGTTATTTGGGAAGTGCATGCAAAAATCCATCGGGAGATTATTCCCCTAAGGCGCGTTTGCCTCCGCTCCCGTCGGAAAAACCGCACGGGGGCCCGTTCGGGCCGGAAATTCAAAATTGTCGAAACGCTACGAAACTTTGCAGATCCCTTCTATGTGTTATTTGGGACTTCCATGCAAAAATTCATCGGGAGATTATTCCCCTAAGGCGCGTTTGCCTCCGCTCCCGTTCATGGAGAAACCGCACACGCACGCGTTCCGGTCGGAAATTGAAAGTAGACCGAGGGCTTGTCGAAACGCTACGAAACTCCTTGGACACTCTCAATGTGTTATTTGGGAAGTGCATGCAAAAATCCATCGGGAGATTATTCCCCTAAGGCGCGTTTGCCTCCGCTCCCGTCGGAAAAACCGCACGGGGGCCCGTTCGGGCCGGAAATTCAAAATTGTCGAAACGCTACGAAACTTTGCAGATCCCTTCTATGTGTTATTTGGGACTTCCATGCAAAAATTCATCGGGAGATTATTCCCCTAAGGCGCGTTTGCCTCCGCTCCCGTTCATGGAGAAACCGCACACGCACGCGTTCCGGTCGGAAATTGAAAGTAGACCGAGGGCTTGTCGAAACGCTACGAAACTCCTTGGACACTCTCAATGTGTTATTTGGGAAGTGCATGCAAAAATCCATCGGGAGATTATTCCCCTAAGGCGCGTTTGCCTCCGCTCCCGTCGGAAAAACCGCACGGGGGCCCGTTCGGGCCGGAAATTCAAAATTGTCGAAACGCTACGAAACTTTGCAGATCCCTTCTATGTGTTATTTGGGACTTCCATGCAAAAATTCATCGGGAGATTATTCCCCTAAGGCGCGTTTGCCTCCGCTCCCGTTCATGGAGAAACCGCACACGCACGCGTTCCGGTCGGAAATTGAAAGTAGACCGAGGGCTTGTCGAAACGCTACGAAACTCCTTGGACACTCTCAATGTGTTATTTGGGAAGTGCATGCAAAAATCCATCGGGAGATTATTCCCCTAAGGCGCGTTTGCCTCCGCTCCCGTCGGAAAAACCGCACGGGGGCCCGTTCGGGCCGGAAATTCAAAATTGTCGAAACGCTACGAAACTTTGCAGATCCCTTCTATGTGTTATTTGGGACTTCCATGCAAAAATTCATCGGGAGATTATTCCCCTAAGGCGCGTTTGCCTCCGCTCCCGTTCATGGAGAAACCGCACACGCACGCGTTCCGGTCGGAAATTGAAAGTAGACCGAGGGCTTGTCGAAACGCTACGAAACTCCTTGGACACTCTCAATGTGTTATTTGGGAAGTGCATGCAAAAATCCATCGGGAGATTATTCCCCTAAGGCGCGTTTGCCTCCGCTCCCGTCGGAAAAACCGCACGGGGGCCCGACACGCGAAAAGCCGAAATATATCGAGGGATCGCCCGAATGGCATGAAACTTGGCATGCCATCTCAATTTGGTGGCAGATTAATGCATGAAAAATTCCAGACCGGAACTCATTCCGTAGCCCGACGTTTGTTTGCTTCCGCCCCTTGAAAAAAACTCAATTACACGCGTTTCGGACGAAAATTCAAAATAAATCGAGACGTTATCGAAACGCTACGAAACTTTGCAGATCCCTTCTATGTGTTATTTGA
>CATIWC010003168.1:35000-37500 GCA_948472305.1 Vicia faba | reverse complement strand
AACCGCACGGGGGCCCGTTCGAATTCAAAATTGTCGAAACGCTACGAAACTTTGGCAGATCCCTTCTATGTGTTATTTGGGACTTCCATGCAAAAATTCATCGGGAGATTATTCCCCTAAGGCGCGTTTGCCTCCGCTCCCGTCATGGAGAAACCGCACACGCACGCGTTCCGGTCGGAAATTGAAAGTAGACCGAGGGCTTGTCGAAACGCTACGAAACTCCTTGGACACTCTCAATGTGTTATTTGGGAAGTGCATGCAAAAATCCATCGGGAGATTATTCCCCTAAGGCGCGTTTGCCTCCGCTCCCCGTCGGAAAAACCGCACGGGGGCCCGTTCGGGCCGGAAATTCAAAATTGTCGAAACGCTACGAAACTTTGCAGATCCCTTCTATGTGTTATTTGGGACTTCCATGCAAAAATTCATCGGGAGATTATTCCCCTAAGGCGCGTTTGCCTCCGCTCCCGTTCATGGAGAAACCGCACACGCACGCGTTCCGGTCGGAAATTGAAAGTAGACCGAGGGCTTGTCGAATACGCTACGAAACTCCTTGGACACTCTCAATGTGTTATTTGGGAAGTGCATGCAAAAATCCATCGGGAGATATTCCCCTAAGGCGCGTTTGCCTCCGCTCCCGTCGGAAAAACCGCACGGGGGCCCGTTCGGGCCGGAAATTCAAAATTGTCGAAACGCTACGAAACTTTGCAGATCCCTTCTATGTGTTATTTGGGACTTCCATGCAAAAATTCATCGGGAGATTATTCCCCTAAGGCGCGTTTGCCTCCGCTCCCGTTCATGGAGAAACCGCACACGCACGCGTTCCGGTCGGAAATTGAAAGTAGACCCGAGGGCTTGTCGAAACGCTACGAAACTCCTTGGACACTCTCAATGTGTTATTTGGGAAGTGCATGCAAATCCATCGGGAGATTATTCCCCTAAGGCGCGTTTGCCTCCGCTCCCCGTCGGAAAAACCGCACGGGGGCCCGTTCGGGCCGGAAATTCAAAATTGTCGAAACGCTACGAAACTTTGCAGATCCCTTCTATGTGTTATTTGGACTTCCATGCAAAAATTCATCGGGAGATTATTCCCCTAAGGCGCGTTTGCCTCCGCTCCCGTTCATGGAGAAACCGCACACGCACGCGTTCGGTCGGAAATTGAAAGTAGACCGAGGGGCTTGTCGAAACGCTACGAAACTCCTTGGACACTCTCAATGTGTTATTTGGGAAGTGCATGCAAAAATCCATCGGGAGATTATTCCCCTAAGGCGCGTTTGCCTCCGCTCCCGTCGGAAAAACCGCACGGGGGCCCGTCGGCCGGAAATTCAAAATTGTCGAAAACGCTACGAAACTTTGCAGATCCCTTCTATGTGTTATTTGGGACTTCCATGCAAAAATTCATCGGGAGATTATTCCCCTAAGGCGCGTTTGCCTCCGCTCCCGTTCATGGAGAAACCGCACACGCACGCGTTCCGGTCGGAAATTGAAAGTAGACCGAGGGCTTGTCGAAACGCTACGAAATCCCTTGGACACTCTCAATGTGTTATTTGGGAAGTGCATGCAAAATCCATCGGGAGATTATTCCCCTAGGCGCGTTGCCTCCGCTCCCGTCGGAAAAACCGCTCGGGGGCCCGTTCGGGCCGGAAATTCAAAATTGTCGAAACCGCTACGAAACTTTGCAGATCCCTTCTATGTGTTATTTGGGACTTCCATGCAAAAATTCATCGGGAGATTATGCCCCTAAGGCGCGTTTGCCTCCGCTCCCGTTCATGGAGAAACCGCACACGCACGCGTTTCCGGTCGGAAATTGAAAGTAGACCGAGGGCTTGTCGAAACGCTACGAAACTCCTTGGACACTCTCAATGTGTTATGTGGGAAGTGCATGCATAATCCATCGGGAGATTATTCCCCTAAGGCGCGTTGCCTCCGCTCCCGTCGGAAAACCGCACGGGGGCCCGACACGCGAAAAGCCGAAATATATCGAGGGATCGCCCGAATGGCATGAAACTTGGCATGCCATCTCAATTTGGTGGCAGATTAATGCATGAAAAATTCCAGACCGGAACTCATTCCGTAGCCCGACGTTTGTTTGCTTCGCCCCTTGAAAAAAAACTCAAGTACACGCGTTTCGGACGAAAATTCAAAATAAATCGAGACGTTATCGAAACGCTACGAAACTTTGCAGATCCCTTCTATGTGTTATTTGAGATGTCCATGCAAAAAATCATCGGGAAATTCCATTCCTAAGGCGCGTTTGCCTCCGCTCCCGTTCTTGAAAATCCGGCGCTTAGAAAATTCATAATTAATTCATCCGAAGTCGAAAAATTCTAATTTTTGGGGTGGGAGGGGTTCTTATATGTGTTTAAAGAGCATGCAAAAAATCAAGAAAAAATTCGAAGTCTAAGTCATCAACTAGAAATTATGTCTACAGGTAAAGGGACCAATTGGTGGCAAAGTGAGGATTTCAGTTCAAACATATATAGGGGGAGGCCCTTGCCTGGTC
>CATIWC010003168.1:12500-15000 GCA_948472305.1 Vicia faba | reverse complement strand
AAGGCGCGTTTGCCTCCGCTCCCGTTCATGGAGAAACCGCACACGCACGCGTTCCGGTCGGAAATTGAAAGTAGACCGAGGGCTTGTCGAAACGCTACGAAACTCCTTGGACACTCTCAATGTGTTATTTGGGAAGTGCATGCAAAAATCCATCGGGAGATTATTCCCCTAAGGCGCGTTTGCCTCCGCTCCCGTCGGAAAAACCGCACGGGGGCCCGTTCGGGCCGGAAATTCAAAATTGTCGAAACGCTACGAAACTTTGCAGATCCCTTCTATGTGTTATTTGGGACTTCCATGCAAAAATTCATCGGGAGATTATTCCCCTAAGGCGCGTTTGCCTCCGCTCCCGTTCATGGAGAAACCGCACACGCACGCGTTCCGGTCGGAAATTGAAAGTAGACCGAGGGCTTGTCGAAACGCTACGAAACTCCTTGGACACTCTCAATGTGTTATTTGGGAAGTGCATGCAAAAATCCATCGGGAGATTATTCCCCTAAGGCGCGTTTGCCTCCGCTCCCGTCGGAAAAACCGCACGGGGGCCCGTTCGGGCCGGAAATTCAAAATTGTCGAAACGCTACGAAACTTTGCAGATCCCTTCTATGTGTTATTTGGGACTTCCATGCAAAAATTCATCGGGAGATTATTCCCCTAAGGCGCGTTTGCCTCCGCTCCCGTTCATGGAGAAACCGCACACGCACGCGTTCCGGTCGGAAATTGAAAGTAGACCGAGGGCTTGTCGAAACGCTACGAAACTCCTTGGACACTCTCAATGTGTTATTTGGGAAGTGCATGCAAAAATCCATCGGGAGATTATTCCCCTAAGGCGCGTTTGCCTCCGCTCCCGTCGGAAAAACCGCACGGGGGCCCGTTCGGGCCGGAAATTCAAAATTGTCGAAACGCTACGAAACTTTGCAGATCCCTTCTATGTGTTATTTGGGACTTCCATGCAAAAATTCATCGGGAGATTATTCCCCTAAGGCGCGTTTGCCTCCGCTCCCGTTCATGGAGAAACCGCACACGCACGCGTTCCGGTCGGAAATTGAAAGTAGACCGAGGGCTTGTCGAAACGCTACGAAACTCCTTGGACACTCTCAATGTGTTATTTGGGAAGTGCATGCAAAAATCCATCGGGAGATTATTCCCCTAAGGCGCGTTTGCCTCCGCTCCCGTCGGAAAAACCGCACGGGGGCCCGTTCGGGCCGGAAATTCAAAATTGTCGAAACGCTACGAAACTTTGCAGATCCCTTCTATGTGTTATTTGGGACTTCCATGCAAAAATTCATCGGGAGATTATTCCCCTAAGGCGCGTTTGCCTCCGCTCCCGTTCATGGAGAAACCGCACACGCACGCGTTCCGGTCGGAAATTGAAAGTAGACCGAGGGCTTGTCGAAACGCTACGAAACTCCTTGGACACTCTCAATGTGTTATTTGGGAAGTGCATGCAAAAATCCATCGGGAGATTATTCCCCTAAGGCGCGTTTGCCTCCGCTCCCGTCGGAAAAACCGCACGGGGGCCCGTTCGGGCCGGAAATTCAAAATTGTCGAAACGCTACGAAACTTTGCAGATCCCTTCTATGTGTTATTTGGGACTTCCATGCAAAAATTCATCGGGAGATTATTCCCCTAAGGCGCGTTTGCCTCCGCTCCCGTTCATGGAGAAACCGCACACGCACGCGTTCCGGTCGGAAATTGAAAGTAGACCGAGGGCTTGTCGAAACGCTACGAAACTCCTTGGACACTCTCAATGTGTTATTTGGGAAGTGCATGCAAAAATCCATCGGGAGATTATTCCCCTAAGGCGCGTTTGCCTCCGCTCCCGTCGGAAAAACCGCACGGGGGCCCGTTCGGGCCGGAAATTCAAAATTGTCGAAACGCTACGAAACTTTGCAGATCCCTTCTATGTGTTATTTGGGACTTCCATGCAAAAATTCATCGGGAGATTATTCCCCTAAGGCGCGTTTGCCTCCGCTCCCGTTCATGGAGAAACCGCACACGCACGCGTTCCGGTCGGAAATTGAAAGTAGACCGAGGGCTTGTCGAAACGCTACGAAACTCCTTGGACACTCTCAATGTGTTATTTGGGAAGTGCATGCAAAAATCCATCGGGAGATTATTCCCCTAAGGCGCGTTTGCCTCCGCTCCCGTCGGAAAAACCGCACGGGGGCCCGTTCGGGCCGGAAATTCAAAATTGTCGAAACGCTACGAAACTTTGCAGATCCCTTCTATGTGTTATTTGGGACTTCCATGCAAAAATTCATCGGGAGATTATTCCCCTAAGGCGCGTTTGCCTCCGCTCCCGTTCATGGAGAAACCGCACACGCACGCGTTCCGGTCGGAAATTGAAAGTAGACCGAGGGCTTGTCGAAACGCTACGAAACTCCTTGGACACTCTCAATGTGTTATTTGGGAAGTGCATGCAAAAATCCATCGGGAGATTATTCCCCTAAGGCGCGTTTGCCTCCGCTCCCGTCGGAAAAACCGCACGGGGGCCCGACACGCG
>CATIWC010003168.1:0-2500 GCA_948472305.1 Vicia faba | reverse complement strand
AACTTTGCAGATCCCTTCTATGTGTTATTTGGGACTTCCATGCAAAAATTCATCGGGAGATTATTCCCCTAAGGCGCGTTTGCCTCCGCTCCCGTTCATGGAGAAACCGCACACGCACGCGTTCCGGTCGGAAATTGAAAGTAGACCGAGGGCTTGTCGAAACGCTACGAAACTCCTTGGACACTCTCAATGTGTTATTTGGGAAGTGCATGCAAAAATCCATCGGGAGATTATTCCCCTAAGGCGCGTTTGCCTCCGCTCCCGTCGGAAAAACCGCACGGGGGCCCGACACGCGAAAAGCCGAAATATATCGAGGGATCGCCCGAATGGCATGAAACTTGGCATGCCATCTCAATTTGGTGGCAGATTAATGCATGAAAAATTCCAGACCGGAACTCATTCCGTAGCCCGACGTTTGTTTGCTTCCGCCCCTTGAAAAAAACTCAATTACACGCGTTTCGGACGAAAATTCAAAATAAATCGAGACGTTATCGAAACGCTACGAAACTTTGCAGATCCCTTCTATGTGTTATTTGAGATGTCCATGCAAAAAATCATCGGGAAATTCCATTCCTAAGGCGCGTTTGCCTCCGCTCCCGTTCTTGAAAATCCGGCGCTTAGAAAATTCATAATTAATTCATCCGAAGTCGAAAAATTCTAATT
Organism: Vicia faba; assembly: GCA_948472305.1. NCBI lineage: Eukaryota > Viridiplantae > Streptophyta > Magnoliopsida > Fabales > Fabaceae > Vicia > Vicia faba. The sequence continues at coordinate 1,837 of CATIWC010003168.1, read as the reverse complement.
TTTGGTGGGAGGGGTTCTTATATTGTGTTTAAAGAGCATGCAAAAAATCAAGAAAAAATTCGAAGTCTAAGTCATCAAACTAGAAATTTATGTCTACAGGGAAAAAGGGACCAATTTGGTGGCAAAGTGAGGATTTCAGTTCAAACATATATAGGGGGAGGCCCTTGCCTGGTCCGCCTGGGGCCTTGCCACGCCCAGGCCAGGCCACGCCCAGGCCAGGCCACATGCTGCCTAGACGGAACATGCCCATGGGTGTTCCAAACGATTCCAATGGCAAATCCATCAACCCCCCGCACAAAATCCAATCCAAATATCGAATTTTCATCATCGAATCGAGCGTTCTTGATAAAAAAAATTCAAAATTTGGCTGGATTTTGCGTGCCCGTGCCGGCCACACGGAAGGTCCGTGGCATGCCACGGATGGTCCCGTCGACGGAATCGAAGTTAGCGATCGAAGTTTTGCCGCACAACCCAATAAAATATTGGCATTCCAACCATCGAATCGTTCTTTGGGCGAAGAAAAAAATTTGCTAAAATTTTGCGGTGCCCGTGCCCGGCCGAGTGGCTCGTCCGGACCTGGTCACGGACGTTCGGGCGGCGGGGCATGGGAGTTGCGATCGAAGTTTTGCCGCAAAATCATGTCAAATTTTGGCGTTCCCGTCATCGAATCGTCCGTTGGTCGAAGATCAAAATTTTATCGGGGTGCGCGGTGCGACGGTCGTGGTCACGGACGGCGCAATCCGACGTGATTTTTGCCTTGGGCAAAAGCAACGCGGCGCGAAATGACGCGAAATGTCGCGATTGGGACTTGGGACTTGGACGAGGACGAGGACGAGGACGAGACGCGCGCGTGTGTGCGTGGCTCGGAAAATTGGCCCCGTTGCTCGGGTTGGTTTTTCATGCCTAGTGCGGCAGAACCGGCGTTGTTCGATGCTTCCATTTGCCTGCATGCCTTGGCATCGCGGGGGGTGGTACGTTACGCAATGTTGGATCTTGCTGACGCGGGGGCGTGTGAGTGGCATTGCGGATGTTTGTGTTTGCTGGCTCCATGCTTTTGCACCGAACGGTGAACACAACATTCCCTATCAATTTTCATCGCTTGCTTGCGTAATCGGTGTTGGTTTCTTGTTCCTGTTTGTCTTGCCTATAAAACGGTAAACATTTGGCTGGTTAGTTTTAAAACCATCCCATCCCATTGCTTGGTGTTGTGGTGGCTCTTGAAGTGATACGTATGTGCCGTCTTAGATGTCACGTGTGGCGTCTCTTGCGGTACGCGCGGGTCATTGATTTCTTGGAGGCGGTACTTGAGATGACATTTGGTTTATCCCATTGCGTCCCTTACTAATGGTTGCTCTAAATTATGCCCCGCACTTTTGCAAGTTTTGCACCCTTCGGGCGGCACAATTCTTGCACTGTGTGCGGAGTCATAAGGCCCCGCACTTTTGCAAGTTTTGCACCCTTCGGGCGGCACAATTCTTGCACTGTGTGCGGAGCCATAAGGCCCCGCACTTTTGCAAGTTTTGCACCCTTCGGGCGGCACAATTCTTGCAATGTGTGCGGAGCCATAAGGCCCCGCACTTTTGCAAGTTTTGCACCCTTCGGGCGGCACAATTCTTGCAATGTGTGCGGAGTCATTAATGGATGCTACCTGGTTGATCCTGCCAGTAGTCATATGCTTGTCTCAAAGATTAAGCCATGCATGTGTAAGTATGAACTAATTCAGACTGTGAAACTGCGAATGGCTCATTAAATCAGTTATAGTTTGTTTGATGGTATCTACTACTCGGATAACCGTAGTAATTCTAGAGCTAATACGTGCAACAAACCCCGACTTTTG
>CATIWC010003167.1:0-83690 GCA_948472305.1 Vicia faba | reverse complement strand
AGAGAAATATTTAATTGAGTTTTTATTAAATCAAGACAAGATTTTAAAATTCATATCTTCATATTTTTTAGCTAATAAAGAGTTTCCATAAATACTAATATTGATTCATTTGATATAATTTTCTTTATAGTTAAATTAAGAATGTAAAGATATTTCAAGAGCATTCATTTTCTTAGAAAACAAACATATATATATATATATATATATATATATATATATATATATATATATATATATATATATATATATATATATATATATATATATATATATATATATATATATATATATATATATATATATATATATATATATATATATATATATATATATATATATATATATATATATATATATATATATATATATATATATATATATATATATATATATATATATATATATATATATATATATATATATATATATATATATATATATATATATATATATATATATATATATATATATATATATATATATATATAACTTGTTTGTTGAAATGTATTTATTCTTATCCATATGTAAAAAAACAAGCAACACAAGAAAAGAAATAAAATGTCCGAATAATCATTAATGTTAATGATGTTTCTCAAATAAATTGAAAGTGTCCTCCGATATAATTTATAATTTGTGTATAAAATAGTGAAATGTTAAAAAAATTTATGAAATTATTTTAAAACATTATTATTTGATAGATAATAATTATACAATATATAAATTTAATAAGGTATAATTAAAACCATTTTGTATTTTAACAGGTATAAAAGTTGTTTGATGAAATGTATTTATTCTTACCCATATGTAAAAAAACAAGCAATACAAGAAAAGATATAAAATGTCAGAATAATCATTAATGTTAATGATGTTTCTCAAATAAATTGAAAGTGTCCTCCAATATAATTTATAATTTGTGTATAAAATAGTGAAATGTTACAAAATTTTATGAAATTATTTTAAAACAAGTGTTATTTGATAGATAATAATTATACAATATATAAATTTAATAAGGTATAATTAAAACCATTTTGTATTTTAACAGGTGTAAAGTTGTTTGTTGAAATGTATTTATTCTTATCCATATGTAAAAAAACAAGCAATACAAGAAAAGAAATAAAATGTCATAATAATCATTAATGTTAATGATGTTTCTCAAATAAATTGAAAGTGTCCTCCAATATAATTTATAATTTGTGTATAAAATAGTGAAATGTTACAAAATTTTATGAAATTATTTTAAAACAATTGTTATTTGATAGATAATAATTATACAATATATAAATTTAATAAGGTATAATTAAAACCATTTTGTATTTTAACAGGTATATTATTGATTATCTTATATGCATTATTATTATTATTATTATAAAAGTTATATTATACATTTAGTTGTAATAGTGTTTTTTTATTGAAATGCATTATTATTATTATAAAAGTCATATTTAATTCATGAGAAAGAATGAAAAACAATTTTGTAAGAATTATCTAATATTTAAAATTAGTTTTTAACATATATAATTTCATTTGTTCATAAACAATAATTATTATTATTTCATGACATGCCCAATTTAAGGAGTTATATTTAATACATGAAAAATGAAAAATAAAGTATTCATATACATAATATATGGGTGGTGATATGCATGTAAATGTTCTTTGCAATTGAAGGAAATGATCTACAATGGTCATAATTAATTCATGAGAATGAAAAATAAACAATTGTATATGATTTTCTTGTTATTTAAAATTAATTTCTTAAATCTTAATGTTAATGATATAGTTGTTGTGTTTTTATTTTTTGAATTAATACTTATAAGACTTGAATTTATAAATGAAAAGTAAACTAATCATTTTAGGTTAAATTTAAAATTAAATTATCAATTAGGAATATCTAAATTGATCTCATATTTGAACATTTTTTCAATTAAATTTCATTATTATCACAACATTTTCCTCTGCAGTTAGAGGAATAAAGCTGAATTTTAATTTTATATCCAACTTTTACAATTTTATAGTAGATGTATCATGATAAAAAAAAGAATATAATATAAAATATAAGTATTGTTTAGAATCTTTTTAACAATAACTATATTTATATTATAATAATCAAACAAAATTCAAGCTTGAAGAATTAAACAAAATACAAGAACTTACTAAAAACCTACTCAAAACAAATTGTATTCAATGAGAAAAATTAAAACTTGAATATTTCAGTTCAAAATATTTATATTAAATGTTTAGGATCATGTTGACAACAAGAAGTCTACTAATGATATGTGTGGAAAATAAAAAAGACTCAAGTTGTGCCATGAATCATAGACTTATTTGATCCAAATATTAATATCAATCTTATGTCATTTAATATTATAGTAAAGGTGTGAACTCATATAAAAAAAATATATTAACAATAATGCAACTTAAATTTCAAGTCTTCAAGTTTGGATTTTGTTTGATTATTATAATAAAAATATAGTTATTGTTTAAAAGATTCTAAACAACACTTATATTTTATATTATATTCTTTTTTTATCATGATACATTTACTATAAAATTGAAAAGTTGGATATAAAATTAAAATTCCGCTTTATTCCTCTAATTCAAGAGGAAAAATATTGTGATAATAATGAAATTTAGTTGGAAAAATGTTCAAATATGAGATCCATATAAATATTCGGAATTGATAATTTAATTTTCAATTTAACCTAAAATGGTTAGTTTACTTTTCATTTGTTAATTCAAGTCTTATCAGTATTAATTCAAAAAATAAAAACACAACTACTATAAAATTAAAATTAAGATTTAAAACATTATTACTTATTATTTTCTCGGCCTCATAACTGCAAAGTATGATGTATTCAATGACAAAAATTAAACAAGTTAAAAATTTCAGTTCAAAATATTTCAATTATATGTTTAGGATCATATTGACGACACGGAGAATAAAAACCACTCAAGTTGTGCCATGAATCATAGGCTTAATTGATCATAATATTGATATCAATCTTATGTCATTCAATATTATAGTAAAGATGTGAGCCCATATAAAAAGAAATATAGTCACAATAATGCAACTTAAACTTTCTAGTCTTCAAGCATTGATATTCTTTGATTATTATAATAAAAATATAGTTATTGTCAAAAAGATTATAAACAACACTTATATTTTATATTATTTTTTTATCATCATACATCTACTATAAAATTGGAAAGTTGTATATAAAATTTAAATTCAGCTTTATTCCTCTAATTCTAGAGGAAAAATGTTGTTATAATAATGAAATTTAGTTGGAAAAATATTCAAATATGAGATCAATTTAGATATTCCTAATTGATAATTTAATTTTATATATAACCTAAAATGATTAGTTTACTTTTTAGTTATAAATTCATGTCTTACCGGTATTAACTCACAAAAAAGAAACACAACTACTATATCATTAAAATTAAGATTTAAATAATTAATTTTAAATAATAAGCAAATTATATACAATTGTTTCTCTTTCATTCTCATGAATTAATTATGACTATTGTAGATCATGCCCTTCAATTGCAAAGATTATTACGGACTACATGCACATAACCATTAATATATTTTGTATATGAATAATTTATTTCTCATTTTTCATATATTAAATACAACTCTTAAAATTGTGCATGTCATGAAATAATTAATATTATTGCTTATCGGCAAATGAAATAATAGATGTTAAAAACTAATTTTAAATATTAGTTAATTCTTACAAAATTGTTTTTCATTCTTTCTCATGAATTAAATATGACTTTTATAATAATAATAATGCATTTCAATAAAAATAACACTATTACAACTAAATGTATAAATGTATAATAGTAATAATGCATATGATAGAACCAATAATATACCTGTTAGAATACAAAATGGTTTTAATTATACCTTATTAAATTTATATGTTGTATAATTATTATCTATCAAATAACAATTGTTTTAAAATAATTTCATAAAACTTTGTAACATTTCATTACTTTATACATAAATTATAAATTATATCATACCCTACTTTCAATTTATTTGAGAAACATCATTAACATTAATTATTATACTGGTATTTCATTTCTTTTCTTGTATTTCTTCTTTTTATATATATATATGGATAAGAATAAATACATTTCAACAAACAATTTTTATAATTATATATATATATATATATATATATATATATATATATATATATATATATATATATATATATATATATATATATATATATATATATATATATATATATATATATATATATATATATATATATATATTTGTTTTCTAAGAAAATGAAGGCTCTTGAAATATATTTATATTCTTAATTTAATTATAAGGAAAAATATATCAAATGCATCAATATTAGTATTGATGGAAACTCTTTATTAACTAAAAAATGTAAAGATATGAATTTTGAAATCTTGTTTTTATTTAATAAAAACTCATTTAAATATTTCTATGTTATTTCAATCTAAAATATTATTTAAATATAAAGAATTGTGTAAACATATATAAAACATACATTTCCCTTATCCCTATTCTCCAACTCTTTCCTTTGGATGAGTTTTAGTTTTATCGTCTAATTTATTTTGGGAATCTCACAAATAATCAATAAAATAGAGAAATCTAGATTTTGGGGTGTTACATATAGCTAAATGTCTTGTGTCTAGATTGGATGTAATTAACCGTACTCGTATGTATTTATTTTTATCTTTGTTATGAGAACTAGTTATAAATAAATATATATGTTATCTTTGTTTCATGTTAATTTTACGGTTTGAATCATTATTGAGAAATATCTTTCAAGTCATGTCCTAAGATTATCATACATCAAATGCCAAAGTCTAGATATAGATTTGGAGTTTGATATTCATTTGTATCAAGTCTTAATGTCATTATATTGTTTAATAGGTTGAGAGACTATCGATTAAACAATACGGTAAAACCCGCAACAACGGTTAGACATAAGCGGTGTTGAAGAGTGATACATGACTATAAAGATTAATAACTAAGTTCAAATGTGATATTAGTCAAATACATATGAAATAGGTTAATGAAATCTAATCATGGCATGTTTCTTTACTCGTTAATTTCGTAAGCATTTACCATTTTTACATTTTGTTATAAATCATTACTTTTCACAATCAAAACTTTTATGAATCTTTCCTAAAAATCATATTAATTATGGACGAAAGTGATATCTCACTAAATCATGTTGAGACAATACATCAATACTTACCCACTAAAGAGAAATTCATCAGTAAACAAATTATTATATTTATATTTTGTGTAAAAAATTTAACAACTTGTAAAAAAATCCATCTATCTTACCCCTCAGTCTTATTGATAAATCAAGAGGTATGATGCACTAGTTTTTAAAATAATAAAATGCAGAAGTTGAGGTCCGAACCCTTGTGCAAATAACGTTACCCCTCGGTTTTTAAAACACTAAGGGATAAAGGGGTAGTTTTCATGATGCCTTTTGTTACCTCGCTTTGGTAGCTAATGTAAAGTGCATTTCATGTCCGAGGTGAAATGTGTTTTTTGTAGTAGTGATTTAGAAGAAAATTCCATTATCCTTAGAATATTTTATAACTTCATAAAGATTAAAACTTACTTCTTCATTATGCATTGTGACCTTCATTTTCCCATTGTCCACATTGATCATGATTCATGTTTTTTTCATGAATGTTTTTCCTAGTTTTAGAGGCACTTCATTATCTTCTTCAATATCCATGACCATGAAATCAATCGGAAAGACGAACTTATCTACTTTTACTAGTAACTCTTCAAAAATACATGAGGGGTGTTTTACATACTAATCTGCCTGCTGCAAAGTCATCCTTGTCTTTTTCAATTCGAGGTCGTCAATCTTTTTAACAACTAATAATGGCATAAGATTGATACTAGCTCCCAAGTTAATGAGCACTTTTACAACACTAACAGTTCCAATCATGACATGTATTATTACTCTTCGTGTGTTAGCTTCGTTTTGGGAAGTGTACGTTAAATGATTAAACTTCTACTAACTTATAATTGAAATGTATCTTCATCAATTACTTTCATTTTTTGTGAGGATGTATTTCTTGAATTTTGCATAAATAGGCACCTGCTGCAAGGATTTTGAGAATGGAATGTTTATCCACAGCTGTTTAAAAAGCTCAAGAATCTTTGCATATTTTCTTTCCTTATTATTTTGTAAGATTATGAGGGTTAGGTAAATTCTTTACTAGATATATTTCTATTTTTTAATTTTTCTTCTTTTTTATTTTCTTTATTTTTTATTTTCTTTCTTTTTTATTTTCTTTCTTTTCTTCTTTTTCTACTCATTTTCTTCTCCTCTTTTTTTTCTTCTTGTGTTACCACCTCTACCACTTCTGGTAATGACAATCTTGCATTGTTCTTTTTTCTTATCTACTATTTTGTTCACCAAATTTTCAATGTGAGTTATGAGCTCTTAAATAAGTTCTTTTGCATTCTTTTAAGAAGAAGCAGTTGCTCTCAGAAATTGAGTGTGATTTTCTTCCATAGTTGTTTTGTTTTGTTTTGTTTCTTCCATAGTGCAAGTTTTGATTGTTTCTTTGTTTTTATTTTATTTTTTTAACAATTATAAATTCAATATTTTATAGCTTTTATGCCATTTGTATTACACCATTTTCATTTTGGTGGATTTCTTTTTCTTTTATGAATGCCATTTGAGACGGCTTATTCTTTTTTTCCTATCACATCATCTAACTTCTAAAGTGAGATGTAAAAAACTATATTTAAACCAAGGATGAGATTACAAAAACAAATTAGACGATAAAACTAAAAACTCATCAAAATGAAAGAGGTGGAGAATAGGTATAAGGGAAATGTTTATTTTAAATAAGTTTACCAAATCTTTTATATTTAAATAAAATTTTATATTTAAACAACAGAGAAATATTTAATTGAGTTTTTATTAAATCAAGGCAAGATTTTAAAATTCATATCTTCATATTTTTTAGTTAATAAAGAGTTTCCATAAATACTAATATTGATTCATTTGATATATTTTTCTTTATAGTTAAATTAAGAATGTAAAGATATTTCAAGAGCATTCATTTTCTTAGAAAACAAATAAACAAATATATATATATATATATATAACTTGTTTGTTGAAATGTATTTATTCTTATCCATATGTAAAAAAACAAGCAACACAAGAAAAGAAATAAAATGTCCGAATAATCATTAATGTTAATGATGTTTCTCAAATAAATTGAAAGTGTCCTCCGATATAATTTATAATTAGTGTATAAAATAGTGAAATGTTAAAAAAATTTATGAAATTATTTTAAAACATTATTATTTGAGAGATAATAATTATACAATATATAAATTTAATAAGGTATAATTAAAACCATTTTGTATTTTAACAGGTATAAAAGTTGTTTGATGAAATGTCTATATTCTTATCCATATGTAAAAAAATAAAGCAATACAAGAAAAGAAATAAAATGTCAGAATAATCATTAATGTTAATGATGTTTCTCAAATAAATTGAAAGTGTCCTCCGATATAATTTATAATTTGTGTATAAAATAGTGAAATGTTACAAAATTTTATGAAATTATTTTAAAACAAGTGTTATTTGATAGATAATAATTATACAATATATAAATTTAATAAGGTATAATTAAAACCAATTTGTAGTATAACAGGTGTAAAGTTATTTGTTGAAATGTATTTATTCTTATCCATATGTAAAAAAACAAGCAATACAAGAAAAGAAATAAAATGTCATAATAATCATTAATGTTAATGATGTTTCTCAAATAAATTGAAAGTGTCCTCCAATATAATTTATAATTTGTGTATAAAATAGTGAAATGTTACAAAATTTTATAAAATTATTTTAAAACAATTGTTATTTGATAGATAATAATTATACAATATATAAATTTAATAAGGTATAATTAAAACCATTTTGTATTTTAACAGGTATATTATTGATTATCTTATATGCATTATTATTATTATTATTATTATAAAAGTTATATTATACATTTAATTGTAATAGTGTTTTTTATTGAAATGCATTATTATTATTATAAAAGTCATATTTAATTATGAGAAAGAATGAAAAACAATTTTGTAAGAATTATCTAATATTTAAAATTAGTTTTTAACATATATAATTTCATTTGTTCATAAACAATAATTATTATTATTTCATGACATGCCCAATTTAAGGAGTTATATTTAATACATGAAAAATGAAAAATAAAGTATTCATATACATAATATATGGGTGGTGATATGCATGTAGTCCGTAATGTTCTTTGCAATTGAAGGAAATGATCTACAATGGTCATAATTAATTCATGAGAATGAAAAATAAACAATTGTATATGATTTTCTTGTTATTTAAAATTAATTTCTTAAATCTTAATGTTAATGATATAGTTGTTGTGTTTTTATTTTTTGAATTAATACTTATAAGACTTGAATTTATAAATGAAAAGTAAACTAATCATTTTAGGTTAAATTTAAAATTAAATTATCAATTAAGAATATCTAAATTGATTTCATATTTGAATATTTTTTCAATTAAATTTCATTATTATCACAACATTTTTCCTCTACAGTTAGAGGAATAAAGCTGAATTTTAATTTTATATCCAACTTTTACAATTTTATAGTAGATGTATCATGATAAAAAAAAAAGAATATAATATAAAATATAAGTATTGTTTAGAATCTTTTTAACAATAACTATATTTATATTATAATAATCAAACAAAATTCAAGCTTGAAGAATTAAACAAAATACAAGAACTTACTAAAAACCTACTCAAAACAAATTGCATTCAATGAGAAAAATTAAAACTTGAATATTTCAGTTCAAAATATTTCAATTAAATGTTTAGGATCATGCTGACAACAAGAAGTCTACTAATGATATGTGTGGAAAATAAAAAAGACTCAAGTTGTGCCATGAATCATAGACTTATTTGATCTAAATATTAATATCAATCTTATGTCATTTAATATTATAGTAAAGGTGTGAACTCATATAAAAAAAATATATTAACAATAATGCAACTTAAATTTCAAGTCTTCAAGTTTGGATTTTGTTTGATTATTATAATAAAAATATAGTTATTGTTTAAAAGATTCTAAACAACACTTATATTTTATATTATATTCTTTTTTTATCATGATACATTTACTATAAAATTGAAAAGTTGGATATAAAATTAAAATTCCGCTTTATTCCTCTAATTCAAGAGGAAAAATATTGTGATAATAATGAAATTTAGTTGGAAAAATGTTCAAATATGAGATCCATATAAATATTCGGAATTGATAATTTAATTTTAAATTTAACCTAAAATGGTTAGTTTACTTTTCATTTATTAATTCAAGTCTTATCAGTATTAATTCAAAAAATAAAAACACAACTACTATAAAATTAAAATTAAGATTTAAAACATTATTACTTATTATTTTCTCGGCCTCATAACTGCAAAGTATGATGTATTCAATGACAAAAATTAAACAAGTGAAAAATTTCAGTTCAAAATATTTCAATTATATGTTTAGGATCATATTGACGACACGGAGTCTACTAATGATATGTGTGGAAAATAAAAACCACTCAAGTTGTGCCATGAATCATAGGCTTAATTGATCATAATATTGATATCAATCTTATATCATTCAATATTATAGTAAAGACGTGAGCCCATATAAAAAGAAATATAGTCACAATAATGCAACTTAAACTTTCTAGTCTTCAAGCATTGATTTTCTTTGATTATTATAATAAAAATATAGTTATTGTCAAAAAGATTATAAACAACAGTTATATTTTATATTATATTATTTTTTTATCATCATACATCTACTATAAAATTGGAAAGTTGTATATAAAATTTAAATTCAGCTTTATTCCTCTAATTCTAGAGGAAAAATGTTGTTATAATAATGAAATTTAGTTGGAAAAATATTCAAATATGAGATCAATTTAGATATTCCTAATTGATAATTTAATTTTATATATAACCTAAAATGATTAGTTTACTTTTTAGTTATAAATGCATGTCTTACCGGTATTAACTCACAAAAAAGAAACACAACTACTATATCATTAAAATTAAGATTTAAATAATTAATTTTAAATAATAAGCAAATCATATACAATTGTTTCTCTTTCATTCTCATGAATTAATTATGACTATTGTAGATTATTGTAGATCATGCCCTTCAATTGCAAACATTATTACGGACTACATGCACATAACCATTAATATATTCTGTATATGAATAATCTATTTCTCATTTTTCATATATTAAATACAACTCTTAAAATTGTGCATGTCATGAAATAATTAATATTATTGCTTATCGACAAATGAAATTATAGATGTTAAAAACTAATTTTAAATATTAGTTAATTCTTACAAAATTGTTTTTCATTCTTTCTCGTGAATTAAATATGACTTTTATAATAATAATAATGCATTTCAATAAAAATAACACTATTACAACTAAATGTATAAATGTATAATAGTAATAATGCATATGAGAGAACCAATAATATACCTGTTAGAATACAAAATGGTTTTAATTATAACTTATTAAATTTATATATTGTATAATTATTATCTATCAATTAACAATTGTTTTAAAATAATTTCATAAAACTTTGTAACATTTCATTACTTTATACATAAATTATAAATTATATCATATTCTATTTTCAATTTATTCGAGAAACATCGTTAACATTAATTATTATTCTGGTATTTCATTTCTTTTCTTGTATTTCTTCTTTTTGTATATATGGATAAGAATAAATACATTTTAACAAACAATTTTAATAATTATATATATATATATATATATATATATATATATATATATATATATATATATATATATATATATATATATATATATATATATATATATATATGTTTTCTAAGAAAATGAAGGCTCTTGAAATATCTTTATATTCTTAATTTAATTATAAGGGAAAATATATCAAATGCATCAATATTAGTATTGATGGAAACTCTTTATTAACTAAAAAATATGAAGATATGAATTTTGAAATCTTGTTTTGATTTAATAAAAACCCATTTAAATATTTCTAAGTTGTTTCAATCTAAAATATTATTTAAATATAAAAGATTGTGTAAACATATATAAAACATACATTTCCCTTATACCTATTCCCCAACTCTTTCCTTTGGATGAGTTTTAGTTTTATCGTCTAATTTATTTTTGCAATCTCACAAATAATCAATAAAATAGAGAAATCTAGATTTTGGGGTGTTACATATAGCTAAATGTCTTGTGTCTAGATTGGATGTAATTAACCGTACTCGTATGTATTGATTTTTATCTTTGTTATGAGAACTAGTTATAAATAAATATATATGTTATCTTTGTTTCATGTTAATTTTACGGTTTGAATCATTATTGGGAAATATCTTTCAAGTCATGTCCTAAGATTATCATACATCAAAGGCCAAAGTCTAGATATTGATTTGGAGTTTGATATTCACTTGTATCAAGTCTTAATGTCATTATATTGTTTAATAGGTTGAGAGACCATCGATTAAACAATACGGTAAAACCCGCAACAACGGTTAGACATAAGCAGTGTTGAAGAGTGATACATGACTATAAAGATTAATAACTAAGTTCAAATGTGATATTAGTCAAATACATATGAAATAGGTTAATGAAATCTAATCATGGCATGTTTCTTTACTCGTTAATTTCGTAAGCATTTACCATTGTTACATTTTGTTATAAATCGTTACTTTTCACAATCAAAACTTTTATGAATCTTTCCTAAAAATCATATTAATTATGGACGAAAGTGATATCTCACTAAATCATGTTGAGACAATACATCAATACTTACCCCACTAAAGAGAAATTCATCAGTAAACAAATTATTTTATTTATATTTTGTGTAAAAAATTTAACAACTTATAAAAAAATCCATCTATCTTACCCCTCAGTCTTATTGATAAATCAAGAGGTATGATGCACTAGTTTTTAAAATAATAAAATGCAGAAGTTGAGGTCCGAACCCTTGTGCAAATAACGTTACCCCTCGGTTTTTAAAACACTAAGGGATAAAGTGGTAGTTTTCATGATGCCCTTTGTTACCTCGCTTCGGTAGCTAATGTAAAATGCATTTCATGTCCGAGGTGAAATGTGTTTTTTGTAGTAGTGATTTAGAAGAAAATTCCATTATCCTTAGAATGTTTTATAACTTCATAAAGATTAAAACTTACTTCTTCATCATGCATTGTGACCTTCATTTTCCCATTGTCCACATTGATCATGATTCGTAATTTTTTCATGAATGTTTTTCCTAGTTTTAGAGGCACTTCATTATCTTCTTCAATATCCATGACCATGAAATCAATCGGAAAGACGAACTTATCTACTTTTACAAGTAACTCTTCAAAAATACATGAGGGGTGTTTTACATACTAATCTGTCTGCTGCAAAGTCATCCTTGTCTTTTTCAATTCGAGGTCGCCAATCTTTTTAACAACTAATAATGGCATAAGATTGATACTAGCTCCCAAGTCAATGACCACTTTTACAACACTAACAGTTCCAATCATCACATGTATTATTACTCTTCGTGTGTTAGCTTCTTTTTGGGAAGTGTACGTTAAATGATTAAACTTCTACTAACTTATAATTGAAATGTATCTTCATCAATTACTTTCATTTTTTGTGAGGATCTATTTCTTGAATTTTGCATAAATAGGCACCTGCTCCAAGGATTTTGAGAATGGAATGTTTATCCACAGCTGTTTAAAAAGCTCAAGAAACCTTGCATATTGTCTTTCCTTATTCTTTTGTAAGGTTATGAGGGTTAGGTAAATTCTTTACTAGAAATATTTCTATTTTTTTCTTTTTCTTCTTTTTTATTTTCTTTATTTTTTATTTTCTTTCTTTTCTTCTTTTTCTACTCATTTTCTTCTCCTCTTTTTTTATTTCTTTTTCTTCTTTCTCTTTTTTTTCTTCTTGTGTTACCACCTCTACCACTTCTGGTAATGACAATCTTGCATTGTTCTTTTTTCTTATCTACTATTTTGTTCTCCAAATTTTCAATGTGAGTTATGAGCTCTTAAATAAGTTCTTTTGCATTCTTTTAAGAAGAAGCAGTTGCTCTCAGAAATTGAGTGCAATTTTCTTCCATAGTTGTTTTATTTTGTTTTGTTTCTTCCATAGTGCGAGTTTTGATTGTTTCTTTGTTTTTATTTTATTTTAAAAAAAATTATAAATTCAGTATTTTATAGATTTTATGCCATTTGTATTATACCATTTTCATTTTGGTGGATTTCTTTTTCTTTTATGAATGCTATTTGAGACGGCTTATTCTTTTTTTCCTATCACATCATCTAACTTCTAAAGTGAGATGTAAAAAACTATATTTAAACCAAGGATGAGATTACAAAAACAAATTAGACGATAAAACTAAAAACTCATCAAAATTAAAGAGGTGGAGAATAGGTATAAGGGAAATGTTTATTTTAAATAAGTTTACCCAATCTTTTATATTTAAATAAAATTTTATATTTAAACAACAGAGAAATATTTAATTGAGTTTTTATTAAATCAAGACAAGATTTTAAAATTCATATCTTCATATTTTTTTAGTTAATAAAGAGTTTCCATAAATACTAATATTGATGCATTTGATATATTTTTCTTTATAGTTAAATTAAGAATGTAAAGATATTTCAAGAGCATTCATTTTCTTAGAAAATAAACAAAATATATATATATATATATATATATATATATATATATATATATATATATATATATATATATATATATATATATATATATATATATAAGTTGTTTGTTGAAATGTATTTATTCTTATCCATATGTAAAAAAAAACTAGCAACACAAGAAAATAAATAAAATGTCAGAATAATCATTAATGTTAATGATGTTTCTCAAATAAATTGAAAGTGTCCTCCGATATAATTTATAATTTGTGTATAAAATAGTGAAATGTTACAAAATATTATGAAATTATTTTAAAACAATTGTTATTTGATAGATAATAATTATACAATATATAAATTTAATAAGGTATAATTAAAACCATTTTGTATTTTAACAGGTATAAAAGTTGTTTGATGAAATGTATTTATTCTTATCCATATGTAAAAAAACAAGCAATACAAGAAAAGAAATAAAATGTCAGAATAATCATTAATGTTAATGATGTTTCTCAAATAAAATGAAAGTGTCCTCCGATATAATTTATAATTTGTGTATAAAATAGTGAGATGTTACAAAATTTTATAAAATTATTTTAAAACAATTGTTATTTGATAGATAATAATTATACAATATATAAATTTAATAAGGTATAATTAAAACCATTTTGTATTTTAACAGGTATATTATTGATTATCTTATATGCATTATTAATATTATTATAAAAGTTATATTATACATTTAGTTGTAATAGTGTTTTTTATTGAAATGCATTATTATTATTATTATTATTATTATTATTATTATTATTATTATTATTATTATTATTATTATTATTATTATTATAAAAGTCTTATTTAATTCATGAGAAAGAATGAAAAACAATTTTGTAAGAATTATCTAATATTTAAAATTAGTTTTTAACATATATAATTTCATTTGTTCATAAACAATAATTATTATTATTTCATGACATGCCCAATTTAAGGAGTTATATTTAATACATGAAAAATGAAAAATAAAGTATTCATATACATAATATATGGGTGGTGATATGCATAATATATGGGTGGTGATATGCATGTAGTCCGTAATGTTCTTTGCAATTGAAGGAAATGATCTACAATGGTCATAACTAATTCATGAGAATGAAAAAGAAACAAATGTATATGATTTTCTTGTTATTTAAAATTAAATTTTTAAATCTTAATTTTAATGATATAGTTATTGTGTTTTTATGTTTCGAATTAATACAGATAAGACTTGAATTTATAAATGAAAGTAAACTAATCATTTTAGGTTAAATTTAAAATTAAATTATCAAATAGGAATATTTAAATTGATCTCATATTTGAACATTTTTTCAATTAAATTTCATTATTATCACAACATTTTTCCTCTAGAGTTAGAGGAATAAAGCTGAATTTTAATTTTATATCCAACTTTTACAATTTTATAGTAGATGTATGATGATAAAAAAAAGAATATAACATAAAATATAAGTATTGTTTAGAATTTTTTAACAATAACTATATTTTTATTATAATAATCAAACAAAATTCAAGCTTGAAGAAATCAACAAAATACAAGAACTTACTCAAAACTTACTCAAAACAAATTGTATTCAATGAGGAAAATTAAACAAGTTGAATATTTCAGTTCAAAATATTTCAATTAAATGTATAGGATCATGTTGACAACAAGAAGTCTACTAATGATATGTGTGCAAAATAAAAACCACTCAAGTTGTGCCATGAATCATAGACTTATTTGATCCAAATATTGCTATCAATCTTATGTCATTCAATATTATAGTAAAGATGTAAACCCATATAAAAAAAATATAGTCACAATAATGAAACTTAAATTTTCTAGTCTTCAAGCATTGATTTTCTTTGATTATTATAATAAAAATATAGTTATTGTCAAAAAGATTATAAACAACACTTATATTATTTTTTTATCATGATACATCTACTATAAAATTGGAAAGTTGTATATAAAATTAAAATTCAGCTTTATTCCTCTAATTCTATAGGAAAAAAGTTGTTATAATAATGAAATTTAGTTGGAAAAATATTCAAATATGAGATCAATTTAGATATTCCTAATTGATAATTTAATTTTATATATAACCTAAAATGATTAGTTTCCTTTTTATTTATAAATTCATGTCACTACTAAAAAAAGACATTTGTGAAAAGGTTTTTACATCGGGTATCAAAATATATGATGTAAAAAATACAATTAACAAACTTTTTACATTAGGTATTTATTTGCAATGATATAAAAAATATGAAAAAAAATATATTTCGCTACCTATTACATCGGGCAAACGCATCCACCGATGTAAAAAGTTTTCAAAAAAAAATATGGTGGCATTTTTGTAAATAAGAAACAAGGTAGTAGAAATATTAATAAAAAACATGCAACATATTACATCGGTTGACTAAAAACCGATGTAATATCTTCACAATAGATATTAATATAAAAAATAAATTAAAGAATAAATTAATTTTTTTGCAACTTATTACATCGGGTATTACAATGCACCGATGTAATAGGTGCATTGTAATAAAAAGTCAGAAAAAAAGCTTCAGGAACCGGTTCCTACCTAACAGGGAACCGGGTTCCAAACTTGTTCAAAAATCATTTCCTTGGAATTTGTACGAGGAACCGGGTTGTACCTATAGGGGAACCGGTTCCTGCGTGTTATTTTTGAATTCTGGATTATAAAAAAAAAAAAGCTTGTCAACCCTTACATCGGGTATTACAATGGACTGATGTAATAGCCATCCAACCCTTACATCGGGTATTACAATGCACCGATGTAATAGGTGCCAAACCCTTATTTCCCAAACATTTCCCAAACAGTAGAAAAATTACAACTCCATTTTCCCCTGTTCGTGTTTCCGATTATGGTCGCTTCCGATTCCGATTCCGTCTTCCTCAACCCCGCCCGATTTCGATTGCCACCGCGACTGCCTTATGCCCGCCCGATTCTGATTCGGTAATATTCTTTGACCACCATTTCGGCCGCCGTTTCCGGTCTTCCTCTTCGACCGCCGTTTCCGGTCGTCCTCTTCGACCGCGGTGGTTTCCGTTCGTGTTCACGCCCTTTCTCGCTCGCCGTTTCAACTGTAAGTCACATTCTTCACTTATTTGAAATAATACTCTGTTTGAGATCTGTTTCAAAAGGAGTTTTTGAAAATAAAGTTGCAGGAACCGGTTCCTACCTAACAGGGAACTGGGTTCCAAACTTGTTCAAAAATCACTTCCCTGGAATTTGTACCAGGAACCGGGTTGTACCTATAGGGGAACTGGTTCCTGCGTGTTATTTTTGAATTTTGGGTTGTACCTATAGGGGAACCGGGTTTCTACTGTAATGAAAAAAGAAAGGACCAAAATAAATTATTTCAACATCACAATATTTATATGTTGCGTCCTTTTAGTATTATAATAATAATTTACAGCCAAATCCTACTGCCTTGATTCTAACTACAAATATCACAAAACTTGACATAATAATTTTAAAAATATAACTTGACAATTTGATGATGTTTGAAATAGTTCAAAATCACCCTTACATATTGCATATGAATGTTGTATGTTGCACTCCTCAATATTTCCATCAACTTGATAAGTAGCACCTTTTTTCTCAATAAAAAGTTTTGTAGACTTGAGTTTCAAGTTTTGAAATCTTAATAGATTATCACCTTGCCATTGAAATTTGATTATATTTTGCTTTCTCCGCGAAGCAGCGCAACTTGCAATCTGGGAATCTCTGTGAAGTAGCGCAGCCGCGGGCACACCGTTCGTCAAACCTTCCTCCGTGTGAACATAGTTATGGATCGTAGTTGGATGAGAGTTAATAGATTAAGTGACGAGTACGAACATGGAGTGATGGAATTTCTACAGTTTGCTGAAATTAATGCTGACAAAAGTCTTCCTACGCTTTTTCTCTGTCCATGTGTTCGTTGTGCAAATAAAGAACCAAAACGTAGTAAGAAAGAAATCATGGATCATCTAATTTGTGTAGGGATTTGTAAAAGTTATACAAAATGGATATGGCACGGTGAAGTAGTAGCAAAGTCAAACGTGTCTCAAATAGATGATGTTAGTGTAGAAATGGATGATCGTCTAGAAGACATGTTGCGTGATATTGGACAAGATTCGTTTAAGAGGGCACATGCGTATGATACTTTATGAAATGACAAAGATAAACCATTGTACACGGGATGCAAAAAATTTACACGTCTGTCAACCGTGTTAAAATTATTTAATCTGAAGGCAAAGAATGGGTGGACTGACAAAAGTTTTACCGAGTTGCTTGAATTGTTGACCAAAATGCTTCCAGAAGGTAATGTAATGCCAAGTCGTTATTACGAGGCTAATAAAATATTGTGTCCGATGGGTTTGGAGTATGAAAAGATACATGCATGCCCTAATGATTGCATATTATACAGAAAAGAGTATGAAAAGTATAATCATTGTCCAAAATGCAAGGCTTCACGCTACAAAAAGAAAGATGGTGAATCAATTGATGATGAGGTGGTCAAAAAGGGTCCTCCTGCGAAAGTCGTATGGTACCTACCAATAATTTCAAGGTTCAAGAGATTATTCGCCAATGCAGATGATGCAAAGAATCTTAGATGGCATGCAGAAGAAAGAAAATATGATGGACAAATTCGTCATGTAGCCGATTCTTTGCAATGGAAGAAAATAGATTCTTTGTTTCCAAATTTTGGCAAAGAGTCGAGAAACCTTAGACTTGGACTTGCTACTGATGGAATGAATCCATTTGGTAATCTGAGTACTAACCATAGTTCTTGGCCTGTTCTCTTAATGATTTACAACCTATCTCCTAGGCTGTGCATGAAGCGTAAATATATTATGTTATCGATGATGATATTGGGCCCAAAACAACCAGGAAATGACATAGACGTTTATCTAAGTCCACTGATTGATGATTTAAGAGTGTTATGGGAGGAAGGGGTGGATGTTTTTGATGCGTATTCTGGTGAACAGTTCAATATGCGTGCCATGTTATTTTGCACCATCAATGATTTTTCGGTGTATGGTAATTTGTCTGGGTATAAAGTTAAAGGGAATAATGCGTGTCCTATATGTGAAAAAGATACTTGTTACCATCAGCTTGAAAAAGGAAAGAAGGCTTTTTATCTCGGGCATCGAAAATTTCTAAAACGTTATCATCCATATCGTAGATTGCGGAAAGCTTTCAATGGGGAACAAGAGCATGGTGTTGCTCCAAAGCCCTTGTCTGGAGAGGAAGTTTATCGGCAACAACAGGGACTTGATGTTGTCTTTGGAAAGTACCAAAAACAATCTACTGTGAAAAATGTGTGGAAAAAGAGATCGATTTTCTTCGATCTTCCATATTGGTCTAGTCTTTATGTAAGACATTGTATTGATGTGATGCACGTGGAGAAAAATGTATGCGATAGTGTAATCGGAACACTTCTCAACATTCAAGGCAAGACAAAAGATGGTATTAATGCTCGTCTGGATTTGGGTTTGATGGGTATACGAGAAGAGTTAACTCCACAATATATAGGTAACAAGACATATTTGCCTCCTGCCTGCTACACTTTGTCTAAAAAAGAGAAAACAAGTTTTTATGAGTGTTTACAAAGTATCAAAGTGCCGCATGGTTACTCATCAAATGTCAAGAGGCTTGTATCAGTTAAAGATTTTAAATTAGTTGGCTTAAAATCTCACGACTGTCATGTCTTAATGCAACAACTACTACCATTGTCTATTCGTGGGATATTGCCTAATAACGTAAGGAAGACTATAACTAGGTTGTGCTTATTTTTCAATGCAATTTGTTGTAAAACCATTGATCCACTAAAGTTAGACGATTTGGAAAATGAGGCTGCAGTTATCTTGTGCCAATTAGAGATGTATTTTCCTCCTTCATTTTTTGACATTATGGTTCACTTGATTGTTCATCTAGTAAGGGAGATTAGATTATGTGGTCCAGTTTTTTTACGGTGGATGTATCCAATAGAGTGATACATGAAGATTCTAAAAGGGTATACAAAAAACCCACACCGTCCGGAAGCATCGATTATTGAGAGGTACATTGCAGAAGAAGCAATTGAGTTTTGTTCTAACTATTTGTCAGGAGTGGATGTTGTAGGGGTTCCCAAGTCTCGTCATGATGGAAGATATGAGGGTGTGGGTACACAAGGTTTAAAAGTTAAGAGCTTAAGTATTGATGTGGTTGTTCAAGCGCATTTGTATATATTGAATAACATAGATGAAGTTCAACCTTACTTATCTGCTCACAAAAGCATCATAAAGAAAAAGTACCCCAAGATGAATGAAAGAGGGTTGTTAAAAGAGCATAATAAGAGTTTCCCTGAGTGGTTTAAAGAAAGAATTGCTAATGAAGATAGTGTTTCTAATACAATTAAGTGGTTGTCTTACGGGCCTAAATGTAACATAATAACTTGGAGTGGATATGATATTAATGAAACCTCTTTTTATACAAAGTCAAAGGATGACCGTAGTACCACGCAAAATAGTGGGGTAATGATTGTGGCCGAGTCCATGCACTTCTCTAGTGCTAAAGATAAAAACCCGGTTATGGCATCTACACCGTACTTTGGGGTGATTGAAGAGATTTGGGAAGTTAATTATGTTGTGTTTAAAGTTCCTGTATTTAAATGCAAATGGATTGATATCAACAATGGTATCAGAATCGATGAATTTGGAGTTACACTGGTTGATCTTAGCAAGTTAGCTTATGCAAACGAACCATTCATCATGGCATCTCAAGCAAAACAAGTGTTTTATGTCACAGATCCTTCTAATAAAAAGTGGTCAGTGGTCTTACAAGGAAAGGTCCATGATAGTGATGAAAATCATGATGAGAATCTTGATATTTCTGAAACTCATCCTTTCTCAACAAATGTGACTACATTCATTGAAGAAAATTAAGGGGATGATGTGCATGCTATTCGCATAGACCATGAAGAAGGGATATGGGAGGACTAGTAAGATTTTTTGTATAAGTTAATTATGTAAGTCTAAGACATAGTTTTTCTTATTGTTAAAAATGTGGGATATGTATATGATTATGAATTCATATTTGTGAACATCTATATTCAAGTTTAAGAATTATTTATACCTTTTGACATTTGTTGTTTCAGATACATGGGTGATTCAAACGACAATCCTTCTTCATCTAGTAACCCCAATAAAAAAAGAGTTAGAGGTCCCACTTTAATGACACAAATTGACAAAGTTCATCAAACAGGTGAAAAGATAAAGGTCGAGTTTAATGCAAGAACCTATGAATGTATTGGTGTTGGTAAAAATGCTACACATTTCAAGAGTTATATAGCATCTCTTGCTCGACAGTATTGTAGTATTGTGAAAAATGATTGGAAAGAAGTAGATGAAGGCGTAAAAGATGCTATTTGGACTGATATTCAGGTATTTTAAATACAATAGTTTATTATATTTTACAATCATATACTAATTAACAACATATGACATATACTATATTTGTAGGCTCATTTTACTATTCCAGAATGTAAAGATCCAAAGAAGGATAGGTTGAAGAAAGAATGGATTAAATATGCGGGAGAGCGATGGAGAGGTTTTAAGACACAACTCACAGATAGATATATTCATCATCCCATAGAAAATGATCCTCCTTCATATGTCAAGTATAACTTTATTACGGAAGACGCATGGAAAGAGTTTCTCAAGATTCGAGATACCCCTGAATTTAAGGTTAGTAGGAGTTATATTTTTTTGTGTGCATAACATTTTTATTATATTTAGTGATTAATTACTTGTTTGAGTTTATAATAGGAAAAAAGTCAGAAGGGTAAGGATAATGTGGCCAAGAATGTATACCCACACGTATTGTCTCGTGGAGGGTATCGCTTACTTGAGGAGAAAATTATGAAAGAAAAGTCATCATCGAGAGATAATTCCACATTAGATGATAATGATAGTCCATCTCCACCATCACGCCATGAGTTATGGAAGAGAGCACGACAAAAGAAAGGAGGAGAATACACATCAAAATCTACACAAGAGGTTGCTGAAAAAATTGTAAGTAAACAACGAAAAAATATTTAAGTATCATTATATTTGTGATTGATTAATTGATGTTTTTGCATTTTGTAGGATTCTCTAGTTCAAGAAGCTGAAAAAGGTGCAATTGTTCCGGATGGACGTAACGATATCTTATCATTAGCCATTGGAACATCTGAGCATGGAGGTCGTGTTTGTGGTGTTGGAAAACACCATAAACAAAGCACTTACTTTGGAAGATCACGTCAACATATCGACGTAAATGAACAACTTGTAATATTGGAAACAAAACTTAGAGCTGAACTTGAAGAAAAGTTGGTTGAAGAGCGTAAGATGTTTCAACAATCATTAATGGAGACACTTAAGTCCATGGGTTTATCACAAAGCACAGGTGATACTAAATGCATTGAAAAATTGGAAATTATCGATGGAAGCGGAAAAGGAAGTTGTTCAGCTGCAAAGGGAAGCACAAAAGAGAGCACAAAAGACGTGGAAGTTGATGATGTTCAAAGATTGTTACTCATGGTTTTGAAAATGGATGATAACCATTTGGCAATACAATTAAGTCATTGTGCGAGTGTCTCTAATTTCTATGTTTCAGCTAAATGTATCAGAGAGTTATTGGTGGGTTTAGGTCATTGGCTTGACGTGTCTATTCTGAAAATTTGGTGCACGTAAGTACATTTTATTGTTTTATTAAAGTCAATTTATATTAATATGTCATATCTCTCATCACTTTGATTGTAATGTTTATTTAAAATTATTCAGGTATATTCATCGTGTTTGTCTTAAGAATTCCATTTCAGAATTATATGGATTTATGGACCCTGCTAGGTGTATTTATAATGATAGTTTAGCGAAATCTCAAGAAGATGTTAAAAATTACGTACTACAAAAGTTACGTGATGAAAACAGAGTGTGCCACTTACTACCATTAATTCATGGGTAAGTATTTATATATAATTGTGTTTTATATTATTTAATTTTGATAACATATATATTTTATGTGACTTTTCTGTTTCCACACACATGTACAGGAGACATTGGCAATTATTAGTCATGTGTCCAAGAGACAATTTAGTTGTCGTATTTTGTTCACTTCATCGAGAAATTGACCATCACACGAAGAAAATTATTACAAAGTAAGTTTATCTTTCATGTGACTTTCATTGACAACTAATAGTTATGTCATTTTTCATCGGCGAGTAAATTTAGCTATGTGATGTTTATCTTTCTGTATTAGTTCTTTTGGGGTTCATCAAATGGCAAATGGAAATAGAAAAAAGGCTACATGGCTTCATCCCAATGTAAGTGTCATGTAAATTGTAATTATATAGTTAAATTTATGATAAGTATTCACTAATTATGTCATTCAATTGTAGACAAGGCAACAACATAACTCTAATGATTGTGGATACTATGTGATGAAAAATATGTTGGATATTGTCTCTGCTAATATAACCGAGAATTGGATGCAGGTACTAAAAATAACATTACTTTGTTATTTACTTTTTATTTTTCGACTTAATATGAATTTTTAAAAATTAACTCTATACTGTTATATTTATGTATTATAGGTATTTGATGACCCAACAGAATTAACACAAGATGATTTGTATGATTTGCGACTTCGTTGGGAAAAATGTTTCTTTGAGTTACATGAATAATATGTAATTGTAAGTTTTGAAAAAAGACTTATAAATAGTTGAATATTGTTGTATATTTTGTGAAGAATTTGTAATTGTAAGTTTGTTTGTTGTAATACAAGTTTGTAATACAATTGTTCAATTTGTAAGTTTGTTGTAAAAAATATGAAAACATCGACCTAGATGTGATATATGTGATGTTGGAAAGCTATGAAATCTATATAGCGACATAAATATAGTCTGTGATATTGGAAAAATATGAAAAAATGGGTACAAATTATATTTGTACAGGGAAACATCCAGAAAATAAATAATCTATTCCAAAAAAAATTCATACATTTTACATCGGTTATTAGTAAAAACTGATGTAAAAACTTTCAAAAAGGGACTTTTTACATCGGTTGGGGATAATAACCGATGTAAAAAGTCGCGTCATTGGGGACTTTTTACATCGGGTATTACTTCCAACCGATGTAAAAAACTGGATCAATTTTTTTTAAAAATGTGCATAATAACTGTTTCTTACATCGGTTCATATATTATAACCGATGTAAAAAATGGACTTTTTACATCGGGTATTACTTCCAACCGATGTAAAAAACTGGATCAATTTTTAAAAAAATGTGCATAATAACAGGTTATTACATCGGTTCTGATATTATAACCGATGTAAAAAAGGGACTTTTTACATCGGTCCCAGAACCGATGTAAAAAGTCCCTGATTTAATATATCGCCTGACTTTACATCGGACCAAAAACCGATGTAAAAAGTCAATTTCACCCGATGTAAAAAATCATTTCTACACTAGTGTGTCTTACCAATATTAACTCACAAAAAAAACACAACTACTATATCATTAAAATTAAGATTTAAATAATTAATTTTAAATAATAAACAAATCATATACAATTGTTTCTCTTTCATTCTCATGAATTAATTATGACTATTGTAGATTATTGTAGATCATGCCCTTCAGTTGCAAAGATTATTACGGACTACATGCACATAACCATTAATATATTATGTATATAAATAATTTATTTCTCATTTGTCATATATTCAATACAACTCTTAAAATTGTGCATGTCATGAAATAATTAATATTATTGCTTATCGGCAAATGAAATTATAGATGTTAAAAACTAATTGTAAATATTAGTAAATTCTTACAAAATTGTTTTTCATTCTTTCTCATGAATTAAATATGACTTTTATAATAATAATAATGCATTTCAATAAAAATAACATTATTACAACTAAATGTATAAATGTATAATAGTAATAATGCATATGAGAGAACCAATAATATACATGTTAGAATACAAAATGGTTTTAAGTATACCTTATTAAATTTATATATTGTATAATTATTATCTATCAAATAACAATTGTTTTAAAATAATTTCATAAAACTTTGTAACATTTCATTACTTTATACATAAATTATAAATTATATCATACTCTACTTTCAATTTATTTGAGAAACATCATTAACATTAATTATTATTCGGGTATTTCATTTATTTTCTTGTATTTCTTCTTTTTGTATATATGGATAAGAATAAATACATTTCAACAAACAATTTATTTATATATATATATATATATATATATATATATATATATATATATATATATATATATATATATATATATATATATATATATATATATATATATATATATATATATATTTGTTTTCTAAGAAAATGAAGGCTCTTGAAATATCTTTATATTCTTAATTTAATTATAAGGAAAAATATATCAAATACATCATTATTAGTATTGATGGAAACTCTTTATTAACTAAAAAATGTGAAGATATGAATTTTGAAATCTTGTTTTGATTTAATAAAAACTCAATTAAATATTTCTATGTTGTTTCAATCTAAAATATTATTTAAATATAAAAGATTGTGTAAACATATATAAAACATATATTTCCCTTATACCTATGCCACAACTCTTTCCTTTGGATGATTTTTAGTTTTATCGTCTAATTTATTTTTGCAATCTCACAAATAATCAATAAAATAGAGAAATCTAGATTTTGGGGTGTTACATATAGCTAAATCTCTTGTGTCTAGATTGGATGTAATTAACCGTACTCGTATGTATTTATTTTTATCTTTGTTATGAGAACTAGTTATAAATAAATATATATGTTATCTTTGTTTCATGTTAATTTTACGGTTTGAATCATTATTGAGAAATATCTTTCAAGTCATATCCTAAGATCATCATACATCAAAGACCAAAGTCTAGATATAGATTTGGAGTTTTATATTCACTTGTATCAAGTCTTAATGTCATTATATTGTTTAATAGGTTGAGAGACCATTGATTAAACAATACGGTAAAACCCGCAACAACGGTTAGACATAAGCGACGTTGAAGAGTGATGCATGACTATAAAGATTAATAACTAAGTTCACATGTGAGATTAGTCAAATACATATGAAATAGGTTAATGAAATCTAATCATGGCATGTTTCTTTACTCGTTAATTTGTTAAGCATTTACCATTGTTACATTTCGTTACAAATCGTTACTTTTCACAATCAAAACTTTTATGAATCTTTCCTTAAAATCATATTAATTATGGACGGAAGTGATATCTCACTAATTCATGTTGAGACAATACATCAATACTTACCCCACTAAAAAGAAATTCATCAGTAAACAAATTATTTTATTAATATTTTGTGTAAAAAATGTAACAACTTGTAAAGAAATCCATCTATCTTACCCCTCAGTATTATTGTTAAATCAAGACGTGTGATGCACTAGTTTTTAAAATAATAAAATGCAGAAGTTGAGGTTCGAACCCTTGTGCAAATAACGTTACCCCTCAGTTTTTAAAACACTAAGGGATAAAGTGGTAGTTTTCATGATGCCCTTTGTTACCTCGCTTCGGTAGCTAATGTAAAATGCATTTCATGTCCGAGGTGAAATATGTTTTTTGTAGTAGTGATTTAGAAGAAAATTCCATTATCCTTAGAATGTTTTATAACTTCAAAAATATTAAAACTTACCTCTTCATCATGCATTATGACCTTCATTTTCCAATTGTCCACATTGATCATAATTCATGTTTTTTTCATGAATGTTTTTCCTAGGATTAGAGGCACTTCATTATCTTATTCAATATCCATGACCATGAAATCAATCGAAAAGACGAACTTATCTACTTTTACTAGTAACTCTTCAACAATACATGAGAGGTGTTTTACATACTAATATGCCTGCTGCAAAGTCATCCTTGTCTTTTTCAATTCGAGGTCGCCAATCTTTTTAACAACTAAAAATGGCATAAGATTGATACTAGCTCCCAAGTCAATGAACACTTTTACAACACTAACAGTTCCAATCATGACATGTATTATTACTCTCCGTGTGTTAGCTTCTTTTTGGGAAATGTATGTTAAATGATTAAACTTCTACTAACTTATAATTGAACTGTATCTTCATCAATTACTTTCATTTTTTGTAAGGATGTATTTCTTGAATTTTGCATAAATAGGCACCTGCTCCAAGGATTTTGAGAATGGAATGTTTATCCAGAGTTGTTTAAAAAGCTCAAGAAACCTTGCATATTGTCTTTCCTTATTCTTTCTTGTTAGATTATGAGGGTTAGGTAAATTCTTTACTAGAAATATTTCTATTTTATTTCTTTTTCTTCTTTTTTATTTTCTTTCTTTTCTTCTTTTTCTACTCATTTTCTTCTCCTCTTTTTTTTTATTTCTTTTTCATCTTTCTCTTTTTTTTCTTCGTGTGTTACTACCTCTACCACTTTTGGTAATGACAATCTTGCATTGTTCTTTTTTCTTATCTACTATTTTGTTCACCAAATTTCCAATGTGAGTTATTAGCTCTTAAATAAGTTCCTTTGTATTCTTTTGAGAAGAAGCAGTTGCTCTCAGAAATTGAGTGCGAGTTTCTTCCATAGTTGTTTTGTTTTGAGCAGTTGCTTATTTCTTATTGGTACAGTTACATGTTTTTGTTCTCAAATGGAATTTCTGAAGACCTTTATTTTTTTATTTCCATGGCTTTTGGTAATGTACGTAATTGACTTCTTCATGAGTGGGGGGGGGGGGGGGGGGGGGATAGAATCAACATAGATGATATTTATTGTAGAGCTCACGAAATGCATTCAGCCTTGGTGGTGGTGTTACATGCATTTCTTTCAATTGTTGTAGCAGGTTTGACAATTGCTTTGTTAGTTTTTCCACTATTCGTGTTCAGAATTTGTTTTGTACAACAAAAGCATGACTGGTACTTAATTCTTCACTTTGATATGAATTCTTGTTGTGTTTTACTTGATGATCATTGAGTCTCATTATTTCAATGATTTTGAATGCATCTTATACACTTTTAAGGAAATAATAAATTTAAGAATTTATCAATCATTGTGAATGCTTCATAAGGAGTTTCTGTTGCGCGTAGGAAAAACACCGCGATGGTTGTCTTAGCTTCCATAAATTTATTTTAAAGAAAGAAAATATTTAAGAATTTTTCTTCCGACAAGTTCCAGTTTGTCATCCTCGATCTGGATTGATTTAGATACCACTCCTTTGTTTTTCCAATCATAGAGTGTGGAAACAATCGTAGGAATACCGGTTTTTCCTTATTTTCTAGAGCTCCTAGCGTACCAGTAATTTTGTAGAATTTCGTAAGGTGCGTGTACAGGTCTTCATGATCTAAACCTGCAAAATGGTTAGCATACAAAATTTATCATAATCTCGTTTTCATTTCACTTTGTCAAACATTCCTTTATGTTCTAGCAAGATGATCTAAACGCCTGGGACAATTGTTACATAGTATGCCACACTTATAGGTTCCATTGTTGTTGGTGGTGTTGCCAACATAAGCCATGTTTTTTTCTATTTTGAGACAAAAGACTCTTCTAGATCTAAAATTTGTCATAGTAGTTTGTTTTTCCTATTTTTACTAAGGTCTCTACATGTTTTTCTTTCAATTTCGAGATCGAATAAGAATTATTCTACAAGAACCTTACCTCGCAAAAACTAGTAAAAATAGAACTACTTCTAAATGTAATTCGGTTAGTGTTTATAAACAAAATATATAGATATTAATAGATATTCAAAAATATAAACAATACTTAAAATAATAAAAATTATGCTAAATCTTTAAAACTAGCACCATTATCCGACAACGATGCGATTTTGTTCGTTGTGGATTAAAAGTAAGTTTTACAATTATCATATTCACAAAGACCGATGATTTCAAATATCATTCAATAGGTTTTAAGATCAAAAGTAGAGAAAGATTATATATGTTTGTGTGATGCGTGAAAGTAAATGACACAAAATAATTGATAAAAAGTAAAATGGATTTTTCGGTGTTAACGGTGAGAAAACTTGCTAGAAGAAGATTTCATCATTACTTAATTATCATGCACATCCAAAGATCAGCAACATGCTCCTCTACTCAGCTATTAATATTACCACATGTTTCTCTCATTCGTATCTCCTTTCAATTTCAACGTCGTGAAATTAGTGTATTACCTAATGTCTAAAATATCGGCTATTAACCAACACATATCATTAAGTTCCAACAATTATAAAGCAGCAAGACTTCACACTAATCCATACTATAGTAAGTACGAATATTGAACTTAACCATATCTCTAGGTGTTAGTATCAAATAGATGATTAACTTGGATCTAGTAATGACAAGCATCTTTTGATGTCAAGTCACACCATAAAAATGAGTTTTATGTAGCAAAGTTAAAACACACATTAAGATTAAAGAGTCATCAATATTAAAAAATTACAGAATAAAATTACATAAAACCCTATGAATGATTTAGTACATGAATATAATAACTATATCTAACCCTCAACAAAGAGATTTTAACTACACTTACTCATTGTATCCTAAGTGTTGATAATCGCGCGATGCTAGTCTTGAAACTTTATTTCCCTTGTCACTTGAGCAGCGTTTATATCTTCATGCTCCCTCTCATATTCTCCTGTTGTAGATCAAGATGAACCTACTCCATTTTTGTACTACCTCACACTGATGTAACTCTCTTTGAAATGAAGTGGAAACTTCTATATATAGGAAAATTTCTAGACCTCTCGCTAGGCACACCATCTTTGCGCCTACCCAACTCTGATCTGCTTTGCTTTCTACCTCGGCAAGCATTGTTTCCATGTCTGCCACGTGGTCGTAGTCATCTTTCCTCGATTAGCACACCACCCCACTAGCGAGTTAACTCTATCTTTACCATTATATACTTACAACGTTCAGAATATTTATCAAAGTATTGCAATTGTTCGTTGGTTAAGGAGTTGGTCCAACACCTATATGCGTTGTGTTCAAAACCAGGCAATGTTAGATTTTGAATTCTTGCCAGTAGACCATAAAGTGTATTAACTTGTGCTTCCAATTAACATAGACTATCACAAAAATATAAACTTTAAAATAATATTTTGGAAATCTCTTACACTCTTATCATGACACCGCCGCCCAGAATCGGTTAAAGAATACACTTGAATGCAATAAGAAATAAAAATCCCACCTAACAAATTACGGTTAAAGATTTTCCATAGGGTTTGGAATTTCGTATCCACATCACATCTTGAATTCAAAGACAAGTATGGGAAACCTCATGTATATTCAGAAAGGCTGATCTTGAAAAAAAGATTGTCGTGGCTGTTAAGACACCTACCATTCAACACAAGCACATTATTATATTAACACTCTTGGATATTACTATTTGTATGACTAATGACTATGCAGTGATAGTATGGAAAACAAGCTGCTTAGCGCGTATGGAAAACAAGAAATTGATATATCAGTAATATTCATTCAATAATATAGATAACAATAAATACAACTCCACGGCTTCTCTAGTTTTTTCTTACATGCATCTTGGTAATAATCATTCTTCCTCCTCTTCCTAGTTCAACGTCTTTTCAGCTCTCTCAATGAAAACTCCATGTTTCATCGTCTTGACTTGTTGGCATTTTTATTATTTATTATTGAAAAATTTACATCACATTGGTGTTGAATCCAGACACAAAAACATGCAAGGGAAACCCATTGTCACTGCACTACTAACTTCTATTTGTTATAAGTCTAGAATCATTTATATCTATTTCAACATTTTAATTAATACTATATATATATTAGTAAAAAAATTATTACACAATTATATATATTTAAATCAACTCTATTTATATATGCTTATTTCTACTTTTTTAATATTACACAATTATTAAATTTTTTATTATTTATTTATTTAAGTTAATATATTTAAATTATTTTAATTAGTTATATATTTCAAATAAATAACATGCTTAATATATTTAATATTATTAATATATAACTAATATGTTTAATATTATTATTCAGTTACATATATGTTTAATATAAATATTTATTATATAAATTGTTTAATATATATTAAAATTATATAAATGATTTATATAAATAATATTTTATATAAAATGATGTAATTTAAAAAATATTAATATATATTAAATATTATTATTCTTCAAATAAATATTTTATTATAATTACATAATAATATGAAATAATTATCATTACATACTACGTAAGTGAACAATAATATATTAGTTTAGTTATATATTTAAAATAAATAGCATGCTTTATATGTTTAATAAAAATAATATATAATAAATATGTTTCATATTATTAATACTTAATAAATATGTTTAATATTATTAATATACAAAACCTATTTTTTATAAAATAATGTAATTGAAAAATTGTTAATATATATTATGTATTATTATTCTTCAAATAAATATTTCATTATAATTACATAATAGTGTAAAATAATTATAATTATATATTATGTAAATGATTAATAATATATTAATTTAGTTATATATTTCACATAAATAACATACTTTATATATTTATTATTATTCACTTAAACAATATGAAATTATAATTGTTTGAAATATTAAACATATTAATTATATTAAACATATAAAGCATGCTATTTATTTGAAATATATAACTTACTTATTGTTCACTTACATAATATATGTAATTATAATTATTTCATATTACTAAATTACATCATTTTATATAAAATATTATTTATATAAATCATTTATATAATTTAATATATACTAAACAATTTAAATTATATATATTTATATTAAACATATATGTAAGTGAATAATAATATTATCCATATTTATTATATATTATTAATATTAAACATATAAATTATGTTATTTATTTGAAATATATAATTAATTAAAATAATTTAAAAATTAATTTTATTAAATAAATAAATAATTAATAAATAATATATAATGAAAATTTTAACGAAATATTAAAAAAAAAAAGAAGCGAACTTATATAAATAGGTTGATTCAAACATATATATAATTATGTGATAAATTTTTTAAAAACGTATATAATATTAATTAAAATGTTGAAATAGATAAAGATAATTCTAATTTAATAACAAATAGAAATAGAAGCTTGTAGTGCAATAGCAGGGGGTTTTCTGTTGCGAGCTTTGTCTCATGGTTTCAACACTCATGTGAAGCAAATATTTATCTTTTATATTTAACCTCTCAACAATTAAACACTAAAATAATAATAAAACACCACGTGTAATTAAAAATAATAAAAATACCAACAAAATTATTCATATTATTAAAAATAATAAAAAAAAGTTGCAACTGAAATCTTGAAATGATAGTGGAGAATTCAAACCTTTTTTTTATAGGAGGGTTTTTCAAAATTCACCTATATGATAGGGAGTAAAATAGCTATTAACTTTTAATTTAACATACTTAATCTTTTTCTTATTTTTAATATTTATTATATTTGTATAATGCTTGTGGATTCATAAGATACCGAGAAGGTCTCATAGATCTAGATCAAGACTAACTTGTGATTATGTTTTGAAGATATGTCGATCTAACTGATGTCGATTATATATATATATATATATTCAAAGAAAGTGAATTCTCTTGAAATATTTTGACATTTTTAATTTGATTATAAAGAAAAATATTTTAAATGCATCAAAATTAGTATTGATGGAAACTCTTTATTAACTAAAACATATGGATATGAATTTTGAAATCTTGTTTTGATTTTTAAAAAAATTATTTAAATATTTCTCTGTTGTTTCAATCTAACAAATTATTTAAATATAAAAGATTTTGTAAACTTATTTAAAACATACATTTCTGTTATACCTACTATCCATCTCTTTCATTTGGATGAGTTTTAGTTTTATCATCTAATTTATTTTGGCAATCTCACCCTCCTAGTTTAAATATAGTTTTATGCATTTCACTTTAGAAGTTAGATGATGTGATAGGAAACAAAGCATAAGTCGTCTCAAATGGCATCCATAAAACAAAATAGAAATCTGCAAAAATGAAAATGGGGTAATACAAATGGCATAAAAGCTATAAAATACTGAATTTATAAATTTTTTTTTAAAAAAAACAAGGAAACAATCAAAACTCCTCTAATTAAAAGAGGAAAAATTATTGTTAACATTAAAAACATTCAAATGACTCTTCATTATAGTTGGCTAAAAACATGAGGTATAAATTTGAATAAAGAATCCTTATTAACGGTTGGTTTGAGATTGATTTAGACATACAATTCAAATAAAAGTGCGTATTTTCTTGACTCGTGTTCATAAAAATGTATCATTTTTTTAAGCATTCTACAACTGTAATTATATAATTATTTTAATACTTCACTATTATCCAGTATAATTTAGGTCTGGCAATGATATCTATGGGTTGAAAACATGTTGTATTATGTTATATATAAGAAAATAATTTCTTCCCTTATATTTTTTTTGTTACTTCTTTTCTTGTATTTTTTTGTCTTTATTACTTATTATTTTTTCGGTCTCATAACTGCAAAGTATGATGTATTCAATGACAAAAGTTAAACAAGTTGAATATTACAGTTCAAAATATTTTAATTATATTTTTAGGATCATGTTGACGACAAGAAGTCTACTAATGATATGTTTGGAAAGTAAAAAAGACTCAAGTTGTGCCATGAATCATAAACTTAGTTGATCTGAATATTAATATCAATCTTATGTCATTCAATATTATAGTAAAGATGTGAGCCCATAAAATATATATATATATATATATATATATATATATATATATATATATATATATATATATATATATATATATATATATATATATATATATATATATATATATATATATATATATATATATATATATATATATATATATATATATATATATATATATATATATATATATATATATATATATATATATATATATATATATATATATATATATATATATATATATATATATATATATATATATATATATATATATATATATATATATATATTCACAATAATGCAATTTAAATATTCATTTTTTCAAGCTTCGATTTTGATTGATTATTATAATAAAAATATAGTTATTATTATAAAGATTCTAAACAACACTTATATTTTATATTATATTCTTTTTTTATCATGATACAATACTATAAAATTGGAAAGTTTGATATAAAATTAAAATTCAGCTTTATTCCTCTAATTCTAAAGAAAATTTTTTGTGATAATAATGAAATTTAGTTGGAAAAATATTCAAATATGATATCAATTTAGATATTTCTAATTGACAATTTTATTTTAAATTTATCCTAAAATGATTAGTTTAATTTTCATTTATATATTTAAGTCTTGTCAGTATTAATTCAAAAAAAAAAACTACTATATCATTAAAATTAAGATTTAAAAAATTAATTTTGAATAATAACGTGATCATATCCAAATGTTTCTCTTTCATTCTAATTAATTTGTTATGACTATTGTAGATCATGCCCTTCAATTTAAGGGTTTTTTATTAATAAGGGTTTTTTTATTAATAAGGGTTTTTTTTACTCGTCATTTTTTTGTTATTCGTGTTCATAAAAATG
Source organism: Vicia faba (assembly GCA_948472305.1). Lineage (NCBI taxonomy): Eukaryota > Viridiplantae > Streptophyta > Magnoliopsida > Fabales > Fabaceae > Vicia > Vicia faba. The sequence continues at coordinate 49,234 of CATIWC010003167.1, read as the reverse complement.
ATTCTCTTTACTCGTGTTCATAAAAATGCATCATTTTTTAAGCATTATACAACTGTAATTATATAATTATTTTAATACTTTACTATTATCCAGTATAATTTAAGTGTGGCAGTGATATCTAAAAGTTGAAAACATATTGTATTATGTTATATATAAGAAAATAATTTATTTTCTTGTATTTTTTTTGTTACTTCTTTTCTTGTAATTTTTTTGTTTTTATTACTTATTATTTTTCGGGCCTCATAACTGCGAAGTATGATGTATTCAATGGTAAAAATTAAACAAGTTGAACATTTCAATTCAAAATATTTCAATTATATGTTTAGGATCATGTTGATGACACGAAGTCTACTAATGATATGTGTGGAAAGTAAAAAATACTCAAGTTGTTCCATGAATCATAGACTTAATTGATCCTAATATTGATATCAATCTTATGTCATTCAATATTACAGTAAAGATGTGAGCTCGTATAAAAATATATATAGTCTCAATAATGCAACTTAATTTTTCCAGTCTTCAAGCTCGGATTTTGTTTGATTATTTTTGTAACCCAAAATTTGCTCTCTCACTTATCAAATATTTTCTCACAAAGATCTCTCTTGGATCAAGATTACACTAGGGTTGATCAACTCAAGACACCTCGTTAAGCATTGTGACTCAAATTAGGGTTTGAGATTGTACAAGGATAATTGAACTTTCAATGTCTCATATGACTTTCATGGATCATTATGGACCCTCAAGATTACTCATGTCAAATTTCAAGCCTTGGATCACACTTTTGCTCAGTCATATGAGCAGTTGACCTAAAAATCAGTTGTATTAGGGAAAAAGTTAATTGTGGCCAATTTACAGTCAAACTTCATAGTTTTTGATCCACATCAACATTATAAACTCATATGTATCATTTGATCAAGTTTGGAACATAATTCCTCAAGACATTTGAATAAATCATCAAAAGGGCAAAATGGTTAAAATTACGGTTTTCACAGAGAAAGGGCAATTTCTGATTTTTTTACCTAGAAAATGGTTAATTAGTTTGAGGCATGATCTCAAGAGTTCAATTACATCATTTTTACCTAATGGCATGACCCAAAACATTGCTCAAGATCAATTGGATTGATAGTGAATTTTCAGTCAACTGATCAAAAGTCAATTGTATATTGAAAAGTTAAACTTTGACTTTTTGGTCAAAATCAAGTGTCAAAGATCACAATTCATCAAAACATGTCAAAATATAAAAATTATTCATCAAGAAATCAAAAAGTCAATATTTCATTTTGAAAAGTCAAAGTTTTCAAACTTAGAAATTTTTCTAAGTGTTGAAAACTTCATGTTTTTTCACAACTTTGAGCCAATTTTTCACCATGATGCAAGATGATTCAAAAGAAACTTTAAACATGAAAGTTGTAGATATACATGATATCTACAACATTACTTTACACAAATTCTTCTAAAACTGCTTGGATCTCAAGTTATTAATTCATTAAGTCATGATCTTGAAACTAAACACTTAGTGAAATTTTGAACATTTTTGGCCAGGGTTTTGACCTAACTTCTGACCCAAGTTTCACCTAGTTCCAAGGGGAATTTTCAAAAGTAATTCAAAGAGTGGTTGTAGAGCACATTACAAGCTTTCCAAAATATCCAAGAACTCCTTGATATCATTCTTGAGCAGGGAGAATCGAAGAGAAGAAGTTAGGGTTTTCAAACTTGAATTACAAGTCATTTTTTATGAACACATGAACCAAATCCATACTAGGCTGCATAATCTTTGCTCTACAGGCCTCAAACTTGTTTGTCACTCCATAATTAAAATTTTACACAGCTGTTAGAGCTTTGATCCAAGCAATTGAGCTATTATCCAAGTTGCATTTCCATTAATGGCACAAAGTTAACATTGCCATTCTTGTAAAGCAAGCTTTTGCATAAAGTCCATTCTTGAGCCTCTAACTTGTTCCCTCTGATCACACTCCATCCACAAAGTCAGAAGCAAGTATGTTTAAAGCATAACCACTCTATATTAGCAACTACACAAGGCTTTTAAACTTGAATTTCTCAAAAAGTCACATGTTATGCATAAACTTGTGATTTTGAATTCTGATCAAAAACAAGTCTCCAAAATTGTTGCTTATAAATAGAGTCACTATTTGTGATCTAGGACACGAGCTCAAGCACCCTGAAACACTCCCAAACTCCCTCTAGCCATAAATTGCACAAAAGACTCCATTGATACACAGTTCTTACCTTAAACTTGTATCTCTCATTTCCCTCGTGCATTTTCCCTCGTGCATTTTCCCTCAAATTCATTCCTAATGCTTCCTTACATCAAATACAAACCATCCCTGACCATGTTTCATAACTGTAACTCCATCTTCATCAACCTCCATAACCAAAAATAGAGCTCTGCAAGTTGACTTCTCCAGACCATCTCAGCCACCCATTGCTCAAGTTAATCATTGCATTATTTTCCTGGTAACTTGAGGAAGCTAACCTGATCATTGCAGCACCTTGAATCAAGCCCATTTGCATTTCACGATTTCCAATTTTGAGGTTTTTTTCTTGAACTTCTATCTTCATATTTAGACATTGTTAGGCTTGAATTTGTAAAGATAAAATGTATACATCATTGCCCTAAAGCCATACATGTCCATAGATTTCATTTATTTTGATTGAGCTAAGAGAATTTTGAGTTTGAACTTTCTGAAATATTTAGGTCAGAATTTGGTACTTTAAAAAATTCTCATTCATCTTTGATTTATAGTTCATGATATTTATATGGTTGGATTTGTATGAAAAAATGGAGCAACTTTCATGTTTATATTTTTGCAAATGGTTGAGAAATGAGCAAGTTGCAAGGCTTTTGGCTGGAGGTTGAAGATGAAGTATATTTAGGGCAAGATTTGTGTTATATATTTGTTGTTTTACATAAGTTAATGGATGTATCACCACCCCAGTGGTTAAAACGCGCGCTTGTCACCATGAGGTCCTGGGTTCAAGCCCTAGCGTGATCTTTTTCCACTTTTTTGACATTTATTTTGTGTTTTTACAGCACTTGGGCCATCCTTTGGGCCTGACTTTTTTTTCTCACAATACCCCCTGTTTCACTTATCAACCTCCCTGACTTTTGATTTATTTATTTATTTTACTTTTTATCTTTTATTTATTATTATTATTAATACTATTATTATTATTATTATTATTATTATTATTATTATTATTATTTTTATTAATCATGAAAATCCAAAAAATATTTTATTTATTATTTACACTTATTTATTTTATTTTCTTATAAAACAAAAATACTAAAACATTTTCTTTTAACAAATTAATTTCTTTTTTTAATAATCAATATTTAGACTTAAGTTTAATTATTAAATTATTTACTTGTAAATTATAATTAACTTAGAATTTAGGTTTCTCTTAATTTATTAATTTTCTCATTTTATTTTTATTAATTTAAAACTTTTTTCTTAAAAACCCTAAAAATCATTTTTTAACTTAATTTCTTTCTTAATTAGTTTAAACTTAATTTTGTTTAATTTTCATTAATCATTTTCTTTAATTAGGCCAAGACTAAACCCTTTCATAAAACAACAAAAAAATCATTTTTCTTTTTTACATTTGCATTTTTGCATTTTATCCTTATTTTGTACATTTATTCAAATTCAATATGATTGTAATAATTATTTAAATTTAATTTCTCGCAATATTTCTCATTTGTAATTTGTACATTCCCCTCCCCTAAATGATGTAATAGCGTAGTAATTTTAAATTTTGCAATTTATCGCTTTATATACAAATGCTAGTAATTAGGGTTTTTATATGGAAAGACTAAAACCAACAAATAACAAATCCTAATCAAAGACAAATCAAGAATGAAAATCAATACACTTGCACACAAACACCACTAGGGTAAATCCACTTGGTTGCCTTACAAAAATGGTCATATTATGCATGTGAGGTATCTTAGCAAAAACAAGCAAAATACAATAGCATAGTCCCTCGATGACGCTATCCATGTTGCCTTTCAAAATGATCTTAGTCCCTAAAGAAAAATGCTAAGATATCTTGCAACATTTCTAATCATGGTTATACGATGACCCACACCCGTCCCTTTAACATCCAAAGATAGGGTTACTTACCAAATCAATGGTAAGATAACAATGTCAAAGGAAAGAGGAAATAAACATGAAAGACTTTTGAGTAGGTAGAATGTTCTTAGTTACTTGCTCAATTTCAAAACTAAAACATCCTTGCTATTTTCAAAATAAACACTTACACTTCCAAAACATCTTTCAAAACTTGAAAACATTTTCAAAAGATCAACACCTTTGCATACATTCTTACGAACAAGAATCATTACAAAGTTTGCCTAAACAATGACCTCTTTTCAAAAAAACTTTCAAAAACTACACAAAGCACATTTTCAAACAAAATCAAGTGATCTAGCAAGTAACTAAGAGCCCATGAAAAACCATGGATGAAAAGGGTTCTAATACCTTCCCTTTTCATAATCTACCCCCCGAACTCAAGAAACAATCTCAAAGGTCTTTCCTATGCTTTTTCACCCTTCCTTTTGGATAAAAGAAAAGTCGATGGCGACTCTTGCTAACCGCAACATTTGCGATCAAATGCAAAAACATTCAAGTCAGTTCTCCCACCGTATCACAGAACTGGCGACTCTGCTGGGGATAATTTCTAAAAGTGAGGTTACCTTAGGGTTAGACCATATTTACTTGCTTTCCTTGTTTGACTTGTATGCTTTACTTTATGGTTCTTTGTTTAGGTTTGAATCCTCTACCCAGATTTGGGATACCTTATAGGTAAGTAGCAATACATTGTGGAAACTGTGCGGGGTATACCGACGTGGTCTAAGCAATAAATATGTTTGTGCGACATATTTGTGGGTACCGGTAGCCCTTGAGTAGTCAAGGAGAATGCGGGGCCGCCGAGTGATGTCATGAAGCACTAATGAACTTTTAGAACCTTTACTTGACCAACTTGGTCATTAGAACATAGTGAGATGACCGGATTTGGTGCAGTCTGAAGTTGGTAGATACTCGATACTACACTCATTGTTGTTTGGTTTTTTGGGATATTTCGGTAGCCATTAAAGAGGCTTGCGCTGAAACAACGCCCAAGGAAACAAATCAATGATATTGAGCTCCTTAGAACCCGGTTACTATTGCTAGGACAGGTTTGAGCCAACTAAACTTCAAGAAGGTACTTACCTATGAGACTCCATGCAAGCCTAAACCTAAGGACTTGTTTGCTTTGTTTATATATATTTACTTGTACATAACATCATAAACATCATAACATCATACTCATATTCACTAACCATTTCAAGGATCTTGGGATTTATCTTTGTTCTGTTTTGTAGGACAGGGATTCTATTCGCAGGAAAACTATTCAAGTCAATCTTGTAAGGATCCCTCCTCAACTTAAAGAGCTAGCATCAAGGATTCCTGAAAATTCTCTATTTACCGAAAGACATGGTCGCCTACTAAACTTGGTCACCTCCAACACTGATGAGGACATGATGAAGGTGCTCTTTCAGTTCTTTAATCCTTTACACCATTGCTTCACATTTCCCGATTATCAACTTGTGCCAACTTTGGAAGAATTCTCCCAACTCTTGAGGATTCCCATTCTCAATCAACTACCTTTCAATGGTACAGAAAGAGATCCAAAGCCAAAAGAGATTTCCCAAGCTCTACACTTGCAACCATCTGATATCACAACTAATTGGGAAACAAGGAGTGGTGTCAAAGGTTTCCTAGCAAAGTTATTGTTTGAGAAAGCCCAAAACTGTTGGAACTCTTTGGATTTGCAAGCTTTTGAGGAAATTATGGCTCTCCTCATCTATGGGATGGTTTTGTTTCCAAATCCTGAGCAACTCATAGATGTGAACTCCGTCAAAATATTCATGTCTCGTAACCCGGTGCCTACATTGCTAGAGGACATCCTACATTCTTTTCACACTCGCACTATGAGGAAAAGGGGTATACTTATGTGTTGTACTCCCCTCTTTGCAAGATGGTTTATTTCTCATCTTCCCCAATCTGTATTGAAGAACGAGCAAGGTTCAAGGTGGTCACATAGGTTAATGACACTCAAACATTCAGACATTCATTGGTGTTCCCGATCTATAGAGAATGTTACTATTGTCGACCATTGTGGAGGATTCCCTAATGTCCCTTTACTTGGAATTAGGGTGGTATCACATACAACCCTTTTTTATCCTTAAGACAATTTGGTTATGCCCGAAGGGATGGTCCACATGAGATGCGCATTCAAGGTTTGGTATTTGACTACGAGAACGACGATCAAGGTCACCGCCAGAGATTTATCCGAGCTTGGAGGATGTTGAACAAGGTAGATAGCAAGACATTGGGGCATAAGAATTCCATCCCTCTTGAGCCTTATCTCAAATGGGTATGAGCTCGTGCTTAAAGCCTTATGATGCCTTATCCCTCTATTCTCCCAGTTATCATAGAGCCTGTTGTGGAAGGAGATGTCCCATACACTACCCTTCATCCTAACATGCCCACCTCTATCGAAGACTTAAAAAGGGATTGAATACAGCTTAAGGGGGAGCGAGACACCTTCGAGGCCCAATTCTATGCAAGCGAGAAGATGGTTTTGGAACTCACTAAGAAACTTCACGAGGAGCGGAGCCTGAATTCCTACATCGCACCAAAGAGGATGCGTATAACTTTTTTATCTTAGAGTTTTTGTATTTCTTTGTAAGCCCAAAAGAGGCATGATGTAATTAAGCTTTGATTTATTAATATAACGTGTGTTCCTTTTTGGTCTAAAGCAATTTTAAATCTCAAATTTCCTTGAAATCATTTCATATGCATTTACCATTCATCATAACATAAGCAGGTTTCTTACGATAAGTCTCCTCATCATTCTACTGTTTATTTCAGTAAGATGGATCTCGAGCAGACAGTAAAAGACCTTCAGGCGCAAAATGCTAAGTTTCAGCAGATGTTCTTGACTCTAGCCAAAGGACAAGAAGATCTGAAAACCTTGCTGGTTGAAGAAAAGAAGAAGAAGGCAAAGAAAATAACTGGAGTTCTGAATATGGGAATAAGATTCCAAGGACAAGCCAGACGGACCCTAGACTTTGCAACGTCGTCTGGTGAAAAAGATAATCAAGAAGTGAAAGGCAAGGAAGCGGTTTCCCAGCCAGAATATGAAGAGGAAGAAGAAGAGGATTACTCTGAAGAGCAATATCCCCCGGCCGACCACAAATACAAACATCTGGAAGAACGAATAAGTGCAATGGAGATTCAGAAAGTGCCTGGGTTGGACTTTGAAGAGCTGGGTTTAGTCTCTGGGATTGTTATTCCACCAAAGTTCAAGGCACCAGTGTTCGCTACATACGATGGAGTTTCGTATCCCAAAATGCATCTCCGATCCTATGTGAGGAAGATACAACCTCACACTACTGACAAAGATTTATGGGTCCACTTCTTTCAAGACAGTCTATCCCGAACTCAGCTTGATTGGTTCTATCAACTGGAAAGGGCAAATATCCACAATTGGGAAGACCTTGCCACTGCTTTCTATAAATAGTATCAGTACAACACAGACCTTGCTCCTACCTGTACTCAACTCCAGAGTATGGTTATGGTTTCAAGTGAAGGTTTCAAAGATTACGCTCAGAAATGGAGGGACTTAGCAGGAAGATTCCAACCTCCCCTGTCCGAAAGAGAGTTGGTGGACATGTTTCTGGGTACCTTGTCTGGTCCTTTCTTTAATCATTTAATTGGAAGCTCCTCAACAGGCTTCACTGAGTTAATCTTGACCGGAGAAAGAGTGGAAGCTGGGATTAAGAGTGGGAAGATCTAAAAAGACGCATCCTCTGCCGCTGTAAGAATACCATTTATTGGGAAGAAAGAAGTTGGTGTTGTGTATCCTCAAAGAAATAAAGATAGAACTGAACACCGACCAATGGTAGGGGTTGTCATGATCCCTAAGCCTGCACCTACTCAACAAAGGAACGATCAGCCTAGAACAGAAAGACCAGTGAGACAATTTACCCAAATTAATATGTCGTTATCTCAAGTCCTGCCACATTCGTTGAGATCTAATCTGGTAACTTTTAAAGAAGCTCCGAAGAATCCTAACACAACCTCTCCTCATTACCATCATAATGCTCACTGTTCATACCATTCAGAAAGCCCCCGCCATGATACCAACAACTGTTGGGCTTTGAAAAACAAGGTGCAAGACCTTCTTGAAGCAAAATAAATTGAGTTTTATGCTCCTGAAATCCCAAATGTTATCACCGCTCCTATGCCCAAGCATGGTCGTGGTGTCAATGCTGTTGAAGATGATATGTTTCTTTCAACTATTGATGAACTTGTTACTCCTCTCCTGACCGTCAAGAAGAACCTATTGAAGGCCAGTTTATTTCTGGGCTGTGATGAAGGCTGCCACTTCTGTTTATCCCGACCAACAAGTTGTCATTTATTAAAAGCAGGTGTTCAGCGCCTAATGGATGACAAAGAGATTTTGTTTGAAAAGACTCCCGTTCCAACCGTTTCTTATAAATATGTTTCAATAGTAACCATTTCCGCCAATCCTTCCAGGGTCTCCACCAAAAGACCCGTTAGGATTACATTTGTTCCTAAAGTAGCTCCACTGATAATTACTATGCCAGGTCTAATCCCGTACTCGTCGGATAAAACTGTCCCATGGAACTATGGGGAAGACGTCTACTATCACAGTGTCAAACAAGATCGGCTGGATGATGAAGACTCAATTCTTGAGAAGGCTGACCCCGACATCAATAATATTACAGGAACCAGCAAAATAACCTGAAGTGGAAGAATTTTCTCTCCAGAGATTTCTCCTCCGAAGACTATTACCAGTCCTGGGATGATTCTTGTTCCTGTTCCTGTTGAAACTACTACTACTACAATCCCTTTGGATACCCCGGCTGACACTCCTGCCGCCAAGATAACCGAGACTCGGGGCAAAGGAATTATGGTTGAGCCTGTCTGGATGAAGGTGCAAACAATATCTATCCCTGAGGCCTCCCAAAAGAAGATGGAAGAAATTCTGAAAATTATAAAGAAAAGCGACTATAACATATTCGAACAGCTAGGGCAGACTCCGTCAAAGATTTCCATGCTGGATTTATTGTTATTTTCCGAGGCTCATGCGAAGGCCTTGGTGAAATTTCTTAAAACTTCCCATGTACCACAAGAAACCTCTGCTGATTAGTTCCAATATTGCGTGGCCAATTTAACCGCTGATAATGGTTTAGGCTTTTCTGATGCTGGCTTGACACCCAGAGGGAGGAAGCACAACGAGGCATTGCATGTCTCTGTCGAATGCAAGGGCACAACTTTGGCCCATGCCTTGGTTGATACCGGTTCATCTTTGAATTTGCTTCCTAAGAAGGCTCTTGATAGACTTGGTTGTGAAGGTTTGACCTTAAAACCCAGCAATATAGTGGTAAGGGCCTTCAACGGTTCAAAGAGGATGGTGCATGGAGAGGTGGACATCCACATTAAGGTTGGAACTCAAACCTTTGATTCAACTTTTTACGTGATGGAAATTCGCCCTTCCTACTCCTGCTTATTGGACCGACCATGGATTCACAATGCTGGTGCTGTCACCTCTACATTACATCAAATGCTGAAATACCCAACCCAGGGGAAGATCATTATTGTCCATGGAGAAGAGGAATATATGGTCATTCATTTAAACTCCTTCAGATACGTGGAGTTGGATGGTAAATTCATGGAAACTCCGTTTCAGCATTTTGAGGAAGTCCCACCAACCGTGGCAGTAACCAAGGCTGTTTCTCAAATCCAAAAGATTACAAGGCCTCCGCTAAAGATGTCTTCTCTGAAAGATGCCTAGGTAGTGATAGAAGAAGGTGGGTTCACTATTTGGGTCCAACTCCCAGATATCCCATACAAATCTGACAAATTTGGTTTGGGTTTCACTTCAGGAGCCCAGAAAGTTGTATGTCGTGCTCGTGCCGGGGGACCACCCTTGAAGATCAGCAACCATGGAGTCAACGCAGTGGAGGATGATGGGGATAGCTATGACCTGGAGGATTGGATTTTCCCAACTATCAATGGAGGGCTCAACAACTGGGAAGCTAAAGATTTTGTCCCAATTACTTTTATCCAACAATAATTTTCTTTGAATTTTGTCGGATCTGTAATAATTAAACAATTCATACTTTTAAAGCCTTATGTCTTACTTGAGGCACAACGGTCCATTTGTAAGGGTTATCACCTCATTTTCATATGTCATCAATGAATCATGGACGTTTTTTCATACAAACTTTGTGCTCTCTGTCTTTATTTTCTACATTTTTACTTTCTTTCAAAGATAGCTATACTCTTACATACACTCACATTCAAAATGCACATCTACATCCATTCGGGATCCCATGGGTAACGATTCTTCTATGGCCTTCTGTGACTCTGAAAATCTAATCTACCAAGCCGAAGACGAAGGTGAGGAAGATTATGGAGTGCCAGGGAAACTTTCCAGGTTACTATAACAAGAAGAAAAGACTATACAACCCCACGAAAAACCAGTGGACACAGTTAACCTAGGTACCAAAGAGGACAAGAAAGAAGTCAAGGTGGGTGCCAATCTGGAACCCAATGTCAAGAAGCGTCTGATTCAGTTGCTACATGGTTATGTTGAGGTCTTTTCCTGGTCGTATGAAGACATGCCAGGATTGGATGCTGATATCGTGGTCCATCGTCTACCAACAAAAGAAGACTGCCCTCTAGTAAAGCAAAAGGTCTGTTGCATGCGACTCGACATGTCATAGAAGATTAAGGATGGAATCATGAAACAATTCAACGCCGGATTCTTGGCCGTCACGTCCTATCCGAAATGGGTCTCCAATGTTGTTCCCGTGCCTAAAAAGGATGGCAAAGTATGCATGTGCGTGGACTACAGAGATTTGAATAGGCCAAGGCCTAAGGATGATTTCCCACTTCCCCACATCGATATTTTGGTTGACAATACAAGACAACATAAGGTGTTTTCCTTCATGGATGGTTTCTCAGGCTACAACCAAATCAAAATGGCGCCTGAGGACATGGAGAAAACAACCTTTGTCACACAGTGGTGAACATTCTATTATAAGGTTATGCCATTCGGGTTGAAGAATGCTGGGGCAACCTATCAACGTGCCATGGTAGCTTTATTTCATGACATGATACATCACGAAATAGAGGTATATATGGACGATATGATAGCCAGATCTCAAACTGAAGAAGAACATCTTGACCATTTGCAGAAACTGTTTGAGAGACTAAAGAAATACAAGCTGAGGTTGAACCCAGATAAATGCACATTTGGGGTGAGGACCGGTAAACTCATAGGCTTTGTCGTCAGCGGTAAAGGTATCGAAATGGATCATACCAAGGTGAAAGCAATACAAGAAATTCCTGCTCCTTGCACCGAGAAGGAAGTCAGAGGATTCTTGGGACAGTTAAACAACATTTCCAGATTCATTTCTCACCTGACAGCTACTTGCGAACCAATCTTCAAATTACTGAAGAGAGATCAAGTAGTCAAATGGAATGATGAGTGCCAAACTGCCTTCGACAAGATCAAAGATTACCTACAAGATCCTTCTGTTTTGATGCCACCATTCAAGGGAAGACCCTTGATCATGTATCTAACTGTTTTGGAAAATTCAATGGGGTGTGTGATGGGGAAGCATGAAGAGTCTGGCTGAAAAGAGCATGTTATTTATTACCTGAGCAAAAAGTTTACCGACTGTGAAATAAGATATTCACTGCTCGAGAAAACTTGCTGGCTCTGGCATGGGTTGCTCTCCGGCTAAGGCAGTATATGCTGGCCCATACTACCTTATTGATATCCAAGATGGATCCAATAAAATACATATTCGAGAAACCTGCCCTCTCTGGGAGAATAGTAAGATTGCAGATGATCTTGACGGAATATGACATTCCGTATACTACCCAGAAAGCAATAAAGCGCAGTGTACTAGCTTATCATCTTGCTCATCAAGTTATGGATGACTACCAGTCCATGAAGTTCGAATTCCCAGATGAAGACATAATGATGGTAAACAACTGTGAAGAACTCAGACCATATGATGGACCTGAACAAGGATCCCGATGGACCCTGGTTTTTGATGGGGCGTCCAACGCACTGGGAAATGGCATTGGTGTTGTACTCCTATCCCCTGAAGGATGTCACACCCCCTTCACGACAAGACTCTTCTTCAACTGTACAAATAACATGGCAGAATACGAAGCGTGCATTTTTGGTCTCAAAGCTGCCATAGATTTGGGGATCAAATCCTTAATGTATTCGGAGATTCAGCCTTGGTCATCAGTCAGATCAAAGGAGAATGGGACACTAAACACCCTAACGTTATCACCTACAAAGAACATGTGTTAACATTAATCCCACATTTCGAGAAGATTACCTTCGAGCATTTCCCACGAGAAGAAAATCAACTAGCGGATGCACTAGCCACAATGTCATCCATGTTTAAACTCAAATGGGATAACAAGGCTCCCCAGATCACCATTGAACGAATGGATAAACCAACTCACTGTCACGAGATCAATACTGAAGAAGTAGTGGACCGGACTTGGTTCCACGAAGTCAAGAGGTATCTCGAGGCTCAAGAATATTCGGAAAAAGCTTCAGTCAATGATAAGAATTTCTTAAGGAGATTCTCTGCTAAATTCTTCCTTAGCAATGGCATTCTCTACAAACGCAACCACAAATCTGTATTGCTTCGTTGCATAGACAAGGGTGAGGCAGAAAAGATCATGGTTGATCTACATGAAGGCACTTTTGGAACCCATTCCAGTGGGCATATGATGGAAAAGAAGATCCTACGGGCAAGTTATTACTGGTCTACCATGGAAGCAGATTGCTATCAGCACTCTCGAACTTGTCATAAGTGTCAATCTATGCTGACAAGGTGCACGTGCCTCCAGTTCCTCTGAATGTCCTGACTTCTCTTTGGCCCTTTGTTATGTGGGGCATTAATATGATTGGAGAAATCAAGCCAACAACCTCTAATGGACACCACTTCATCTTGGTGGCCATTGACTATTTCACGAACTGGGTTGAGGCAGCTTCTTTCGCTTCCGTTACCAAGAATGTTGTAGCCCGGTTCATCAAATAGAATCTCATTTGTCGTTACGGTATCCCAGAGAGGATCATCACAGACAATGGAACAAATCTTAACAACACTATGATCACTGTGCTGTGTGTGCAATTCAAGATCCAGCACCACAATTCTTCCCCTTACCAGCCAAAGATGAATGGTGTTGTCGAAGCCGCAAATAAGAACATCAAAAAGATCATACAAAAAATGACAGTCATGTACAAAGACTAGCATGAGATGCTATCATTCTCTCTCCACAGTTACCGTACCATGGCGCACACATCAACCGGAGAAACACCTTACTCTCTGGTGTACGGCATGGAAGCTATCTTTCCTATTAAGGTTCAGATCCCTTCTCTGAGAATCATGAAGGATGCAGGGTTGAATAAAGACAATTAGATCCGAACTCGACTTGATCAACTGAGCTTGATTGATGAGAAAAGGATTACTGCTGTCTGTCATGGTCAAATGTATCAAAAGCGGATGATCAAGGCTTTCAACAAAAAGGTCAGACCTCAAGTGTATCAAGTCGGGGATCTGGTGATCAAGCGCATCATACTACCGCAAGGTGATCCCAGGGGCAAATAGACTCCAACATATGAAGGACCGTTGGTGGTCAAAAGCATATTCTCTGGTGGAGCAATGATCTTGACCACTATGGATGGTGATGACCTGCCGCACCCTATGAACCCGGAAATAGTCAAAAGATACTACGCATAAGAGACCCGCTAGGTTGACACACCTAGGCAAAACAGGGGCATCCCGGCGAACCAAAAAAAAAAGGGTCCAGGAAAAATTAGGGATAAAACAAAAAAACCTGTACACCCGGCAAGTTGAAAACCCGAAAGAACAAATTGGGCAAAAAAGGGTATCACGGTGGACTGAAAATCTGAAAGGGCGGTCCAGGAAAAAGTTAGGGATTTAAAGCGTATAACTATGTCCCGTCGGATCACCTTACAGACAACCTTTGGCTTCGAATGACAAACTCGACTGGTCTAATCAATTCAATCAACTCCGGACAAGGCAGCAAGTGGTCAAGATGCTCAGAGGCACGAAGGCTATAGCAGAATGGGAACCCCATGGGATTATTGCACATAGTTATCTTTTCTCTGTATCAATTTTTAATTTTTTATGACAACGTTCTCTTACTAGGATGTTCGTATCATTGTACAAAATACTTATTTAAGTTAATACAAATATACCTCTTTGAAAGTACAAAGCTATCTGTTTTTTTTTAATTTTCGTGTTTTGTTTACAAAAACGTCCAATGATTTATTTTTGAGCATATGCATTTGAACGTCCCTACTGTTTACAAATGAACAAAAAAATAGAAGACCACCACTAATGGCTTTGAGAAATAGGATAATATCTTTAGAATATTCCGTGAAATTCCCCACAGTGTGTAGCTTAATGATGTCAAGTTCTCTTACATCCCCGGTGTTGTACCCCAAAATTTTCCCTCCCTTTTTCACAAGAAATCACAACCTCAGGGTTTTCTCTGATTTTTCAGACCGGCTCGAGAATCGGTCAAACAGACTTTTCTTTAACAGTAAATCCAGAATTAGGGTTTCCACTGATTTTGTTGAAATTGGCTCAAGAATTGATCAGGTAGACTTTTCTTTGACAACAAATCTGGAATTAGGGTTTTCGCTCGTATTTCTCAGAAGAAATTGAATCCTCAGTAATTCAGTTGACTGTTACATTATTTTTACGCTTGTTCAAGATTACTGGTTGTTTCTCAAAATCTAAATATCTGGGATAGGAGCTGAGGCTTTTGTTTGAAACTTTGAGGCATTGGTTTGATCGGTGGAGTGAAAGGTGTATGGAATGCTTATTTGTTTAACTGTACAACGTATATGTTAATTGGAATACCATAAGTATGGTGATAAATGCAAGGTTGCGAGACGACAAAGTTTGTTGATTATTTATTCTGGATTAAAGTTATTGGGATACATTTCCAGTTATTTTAATTTAAGAGTCTTAAATAATTAAATAGACAATACAAGGAAAGAATGGAATATTTGACAATAGAAAATTCTTATTTGACAAAGACTTTTTTTATTTATTTCAAATGTTGTTACAAATTTTATTCGAATATTATAAATTTACAATTTACAGTGTTTACAATAATATTTGTTACAATAAATGAAAAGAAAATAAAATAAATCTAAAGCCTAAATCTCTCGAAATCTTTGACCTTTACTGCGTCCTCCATTATTCAACTGGTACTTACCTGCAAAGGACAGAAGAAAAAGGAATCAGTGCAATTAACTGAAAAGCATTTTTAAGCAGATAAATAAAAAATCATCATTAAAGCTTGTTGGCCGGAATCAGAAATGCTATGTTCATCATGTTTCATTTTTCTCTTTGCAAATCACAAGAAGATTTCTCTTCTCGGTTCACAGAGAGAAAAATAAATATATAAAATTGCAAGCATACAAGTTATTCAAAATGCAAAGGCACAAGGCTGCACACAAGGCAAACTGTACTACAAACTAAATTCCAAGCTGCATTAGTTAAACTACAATGCAGTAACCAAGTATGTCAAACTGAGTTGCAAGTCAACTAGGTGCAAAAGGAAAAAGTACACAAAGTTGTCCAAGAAAGTACAATGCAGGAAATATGGAAACAAGTACAACAATGCAGGAGATGAACCAAGTTACAAGCAAGCAGGCTTGTCAATTTCATCATCATTTTCTGGCCCAACAAGCTTTTCATAATAAAATATATTAAGCAAGAAAGTGCTTTTATGGAGAGAGAAAGAGAGTGAAGTGGGGGTTTGCGGTTTTGGCAGGCTGTAAAAGGTAGTAAGAAAACAAATAGATATAAAAAAAGTCTAACAGTTCAGCAAGGAGGAGAGAGATATAGAGCAAAAACTGCTAAACCTCCCAAAAACACAACAGACCAGCAAGTCTGCCTCCAACTGAACCTGCATAACCTGAAGCCTGCTTCCAACCACACAAAATACCATAAGCAAGTAAGCTAACAACAAGCCTTCCTTCAAAAACTCAACAGCAAGCCTGCCTTCCCAAAAAGCAAAAACAACAAACCTGTAAAACTAGAACACTCAGTTACAAACCTGCTAAAACTGCAAGCTCAAACAAAAAACCCAGAGACCTGTTTGTAAACTCAAACAAGCCAACAAATCTGCTTCCCACATCAATCTTCCTCCAAAACACAAAACCTGCATTACAAACATGTAAACTGCTTTCAAATCCAAACACCCAAGCCTGCCTTACAAACACAGTAAACCTGTGAAAACTGCATAATCTTCTTACTAAAAGCTAAAATCCAAACAAGTTCGAAACCTGCTGTACTAAACTCCTAAACTTCTTTCAAAACCAAAAAACTTGTAAGCAACAAAACTTACATGCTTGGTTCAAAGGCTACAAACTGCAATTTAGCAAAACTGCAATTTACTCACAAGCCTACAAACCTATAAACTCACAAATCTGCAAGAAATTGCAGCTCAAGCCACAAGCTACAAAATCAGTTCACATCATCCTCAACCATAAACTATGAATGTTCAGAAAGAGGAAGACAATAACACCAAGATACAGTAGTTTCAGAAAATGCTTTCATCCTTAACAAGAAGAAGGGAAGAGAAGCAAAGGAGCAAAAGTCTCAGAATATATATTCATCATCAACGGAAATCAAACTCAGTTCAAAACAAGAAGTTCTCAGAATAGGTTTTCATCATCAAACAATCAGTAATCAACATCAACTCAAATCAAAACAACCAAATCAACAACAAGCAAATCTCAGAATATCATCATCATTGAACCCAGAAGAAAGAGGAAAAATCTAGAAGCAAAACGATATAGGGTTTTCAGAAATGAAATCATCATCAAACATCAATGAAAGTTTAAACAATATAGTTCTCAGAACAAGATCATCATCAAACAACGTAAAGAAACAAAATACCAGGAACACCGTCATCATCACGCTCTCCCCCCCGCTTGGACAACAAAGAGCGCCACCGGACTCACGCCCCTCTTTCCCCATCACTTTCTTTCAGAAGAAAAACGCCAAGGTATAATTTCCTCTTCCTCGAGCCTTTTTGCATCTCATGCGTAACCATAAGAATCAAAACATGCAAGCAATCAATAAACAATTTTGAAATCGTAAAAACCCTAAAACATGAATGGAATAATTCGTACCGCTCAAAGCACTGAAACACACACCACTGTGAGGAGGAAGGGAGCGGATGAGGGCGGCGCACCGGTAGCCAGGTTTGTGAGAGAGAAATCAAACGTTTTGCTTGAGAAAGATGAACGAAGAAGATGAGAGGAGAGGCGCCGCTGTACCAAAACCGTGAACCCTAATTTCTGAATACACAAAACTTCAACCCTAAAAATTTGTTCAATATTCATCATGGGCCTTCTCCCAAACAAAACCCCTAAGCCCAATACTTCTTACTAACACGCACCCCCCTCCTTTCCCTCTTTTCTGGCCATTTTTTTTCTTCTTTTGGGCCATCTAAGAACACATTCTTAAGCCCACCTTTTTATTTATTTATTTAAACTCTTTACTTTTCTCTAAACTAATACTTTTCTTTATAACTTTATTTTCATTTTTTATAATCTAATTCTTTTTCTTTCTTTCGTTAAATAAAATATATTAAATTTTTGTATAAATTTTCTTAATAATTTTCCTTAATAATTATTACATTTAATAAACATACATAAATAATAAAACTTTAACTTAAATAATTTTTCTTTTCTTTAAAGAACTCTTTATTTACCTAATCAATAAAAAACACAAAAGATAAGTAAATACTCAATTTTCCTTAGGTTAAATTTTTATTTGATCATTTGTAAATAAATACACGCATCTCATATTTCTTTGATTTTCATTATTTTATACTTTGTTATAATTTTACATGGGAAATGCGACAATTCGATTTGGTTGTAACCCATAATATTTGGGACATTATTCTGATAAGACTCATCCCCATTTGTAAATAAATTGTACCCCCATCCCTGGATACTTATTTGTAATAATTTAGACTTTAAATTCCCGCAATTTATCGCTTTCAATATACTGTATAGTAATTAGGGTTTGTATGCGAAGATTCAAAATCAATCGCTAGATGACCTAATACAAGATAAATGCATGAAAATCAATACACAATTCACACTTGCACCTCTAGGGTAACCTCGCTTGTTGCCTCGGAAAATGCAATCATGTCCCTCGAGTATGAGACACTCTAGCAAATGTCCCTTCAATAAACAAAGATCGTAGTCCCTCGATGAACCTCGATGTTGCCTTCGATAAAACGATCTCGTCCCTTACAAAATTGCTAGAGCGTCTCACAAGTTGCTTTCAATGATTGTACGCGATGACCCGCGCCTGTCCCATTTAAACATCCTAACACAAGGTTGTTCACCAAATACAATGGTGAAACAACACTGTTAAAAGGGTTAAAAGCATAAGAAAAATATTTGAGTAAAATAGGGTAGACAACTCTTAGTTACTTGATCAAAAAATCTTGCAAAACATCCTTGCCATTTTCAAACACACTTCACAACACAACTTCAAAACAACTTCAAAACAACTTTCAAAACATTGAAATATCTTTTCAAAAAGACACACACCTTTGTATATATTCAAACAAGAATCATTACAAAGGTTGCCTAGACAAGGCATCTTTTTTCAAAAAAAATTCAAAACCACACACATAAAGCACCATTTCAAACAATTGAAAAGCAGAGGCAAGTGATCTAAAATAAGTAACTAAGAGCCCATGGATAACCATGGATAGAAAGGGTGCTAATACCTTCCCTTTCTATAATCTACTCCCCGAACCCAAGAAAACATCTCAAAGGTCTTTCCTGTGCTTTTTGACCTTTCCTTAGGATAAAATAAAAAGTCAGTGGCGACTCTTGCTAAACCGAAACATTTGCGAACACAAATGCAAAATCCCAAGTCAGTTCTCCCACCGTATCACAGAACTGGCGACTCTGCTGGGGAGATTTCTAAAAGTGGGGTTACCTTAGGGTTTTAGATCACCTTTACATGCTTACCTTGATTTCTTTGATTGCTTTACTTTTTGGGCTCTTTGTTTGGGTTTGTTTTAAATCCTACACCCGAATTTGGGGGCACCTTTTAGGTAAGTAGCAATAAACTGCGAGGGAACTGTGCGGGGTATACCGACATGGTTGAAGCAGTGGCTACGTTGGTGCGACATATTTGTGGGTACCGGTAGCCTTGGAGTTAATCAAAGAGAATACGCGGCCGCTGAGTGATGTCGTGAAACACTAACGAACTCTTAGAACCTTACTTGACCATCTTGGCCTTTTTAGGGGTAGTGAGATGACCGACTTTGGTGCAGTCCGAAGTTGGTAGATACTCGATACTACACTCATTGAGGGTTGTTTTCTTGGAATATTTTGGTCGCCAGTTAAGTGGCTAAACCAAAACAATGAACACAGAAAATAATCCAGTGATATTGAGCTCCTTAGAACCCGGTTTCTATTTTAGGACAGGTTGAGCCCACTAACTTCAAGAGGGTACTTACCTACAAACCCCATGCAAGCCTAAACCTAAGGACTTGTCTGCTTTGTGTGAATGTGATCATCTGTATATACACTTTCTTACTTTTTAATACTTGTACACAACATCATAACATCATACCATAGCATTTTCAATAACCATTTCAAGGATCTCGAGGGTCTTTGATGCAGGGGTACGTTGAACTAGACATCTACCAAAGGGCAAGAGGTTTCGTTTTCCTCTAAGAAAACGCCGTCAAAGATCAAGTGCAACAACTTGAATCGGGGGCTATGACCCACTTGACATGGTGAGCTTGATTCTCATGGAAAGACACCCACCGATACAAGGTTCTCCAATTAAAGATGTTGATCGAAGTTCAATCTCTAACATTTTCTTGTGTTTACCCCGAGAGATTCTTGAAAACATGCATCCACATATCATGCATTGTATCGTAACAGGTTTTCCTTTTCAGGTTTCCTTATTCTCCTACTGTTTATTTCAGTAGAGATGGATCTAGAGAGGACTGTCGAAGATATCCAGGCTCAAAACGCTCAGCTTCAAGAAATGTTCTTGAACCTATCCCAGGGGCAAGAAGAGGTGAAAACTCTCCTCACAAGGGGCATGGTCCTGGGGAATTCAAGCGGCGTCAGGAATGATCAGTTGGAAGAGCTACAGATTGAGCTGGCAACAATGAAGATCCATATGATGGGACAACTGGTGGGCCAGATGGCTCTCATTCAAGACCTGGCTCAAAGATAAGAGGAGCTCATGGTTCTCGTCAACAAACTGCTTCGAGATAACCAAGTAGGGCAAACAACTAGGGTTGAATATCAAGTCATCATTCAACCTCCTTTGAGACAAGAAGACAAGGGAAAGGCTCCTCAACTTGCTTCAGGGTCACAAGCCCATCAACAACCTCGCCAGCGTTAACGGGGTAATTGGCAAAAGCAAAATACATCTGGAAGACAGTTCACTGAGACCGACATACCATCATCTCTAATACTGGAACGCTTGTTGGAGGTCAATCTGACTGCTTTAAGGGATCCTATTCGGAAGCCCAATACCTCTGCTCCTAGCTATCACCCCGACGCATTTTGTGTATACCACTCCTATAGTCCTGGACATGACACCGACGACTATTGGGCTTTGAAAAACAAAATTCAAGATTTGATTGACAATGGAGTGTTGAAATTCATGCCGGATGGCGAGATGAAAATCTTCCGCTGAGGGTTGTCCACCTGAAATGACAAGTTTGAACTAAGAGACTTTTGTTTCATTTGAATTTTCAAGTTGTAATTTATTTTGTTATTCAAACAATTATCTGTTGATGTCAAACTCTATTTCATTAATGCATTGCATATGTTTGTCTTGAATACATTCATTCATTTTCACTATTCTTGAACTATGCTTCCTACTTTCTCTATGATATTTAACTCTTGATAAAAGTTACAAGCCTTTAGAGGGAGGATGCCGAAACAATACCATAATCTCATGCAGTATGCTTTTGGATAGACCTTGATGACGATGTACATGCGTCTCTTTTAAACCCTAAACACTGGAGTTATAAGGAAGATAATCCCTAGTCAACCCCTTCGAGCCAAAGAAGTAGAAGTTTTCTGTTCTAAGCACAAATTGAAACCTTTGATTAAACCTGGGGCAGGGTAGTCTCTCAGTTAATTCAAAAGATGCGCATTGAAGTCGCAAACTCTCAGTTTGTAATACAACGAATGACATCAAAAACCTTCCTTTGGAACCAAAAGACAGTGATGGTTCCTTATCTCATAGGCAGTCATTATCTCTCAAAAGAGAAAAAGCCCACTGAGCCAAAACCTATAAAGGATGCTTAAGAAAGCTGGGGCATCCTGCTGACTGTAATCTCGAAAACAAGAACAATCAGGCAAAAGTTAGGGATATTAAATCAAAAGAAAGAGGTCATTACAAATCCTCAACAACACGAAAAATGTTGCAAAAAAAATGATGACTGCCTTCCCAACAAATTCAACTTGTGTGAACCATCACCAAAACGTCGTTCCAAACTCGAATAGAGTTTGACGCACAATTAACTGAGTTTAGGATTTAAGAACATCACGAAGAGCGGGTGGGTACAAATATACTTTGAGCCTTTTATACTTTGTTTCTTAAACCGTGAACCAAGCCACGTTACAACCCTTCAAAAGTCCTAATTAAAGCATGGGTTAGTTCGAAAGCATACTGTTACAAAAGGTATCCTGACTCCTGTAAGGCGTTGCTCTAAATCTTGTGTTTAATTTGTCTTATAAAAAGTTTTCTGCTAAAAAACGCATTTTTCAAAACTTCGAGACAAGCATAAACTTTGCATTATTTGAATATCGTTTGTTTGCACATGTTTATTTGTTTGACAGCGAAGAAATTCACAACAGTGAATGTTCGGAGGAACGAAAGCTCTCTCAGTGAATAAAATAACTTCAAGTGGGACGACACTTCCGTTACAAAATTCTCCTATCAACAAGAAGGGGACTTGGTTTGGTATTGTCCAGCAAATCTGGGGCAGTCAAGTCAAGATTTCAACAAATCTTTCAAAGTCCATTAAACATGGGGCAGTCCAGTCAAGATTTTGAGAAATCTCTCAATTTGCAGATTAACCTGGGGCAAGTCTCCCTCACCATCACTTGGGACATTTAAACATCAATATCAATAAGGGGTTACGTACATTCCAAGTTTCCTGGCAATACCACAAACATCTGATACTAGGGGCAGTGATGAACCTCTCCGAAATATTTCTGAAAAGTAATTCAAGCGTCCTCGAGAAGTTCATCACCTCTCTAGCAGACCAGCAGTCATGGGTTTATTTCCCCAACACTTGTCAAGGATTTATTCTCCAAAACAAATTACATTTCAAATTGATCGGTCGTTCAAAATTTCCTTCATCACCTGCTGGAAGTTACGGTCGTCATCAAAAATTCCTTCATCACCTGTTGGAATTCACGGTCGTTAAAAATTCCTTCATCACCTGTTGGAATTCACGATCGTTAAAAAATTTCCTTCATCACCTGTTGGAAGTTACAGTCATCATCAAAAATTCCTTCATCACCTATTGGAATTCACGGTCGTCAAAAATTTCCTTCATCACCTGCTGGAAGTTACGGTCGTCATCAAAAATTCTTTCATCACCTGTTGGAATTCAAGGTCGTTAAAAATTTCCTTCATCACCTGCTGGAAGTTACGGTCGTCATAAAAAATTCCTTCATCACCTGTTGGAAGTTACAGTCATCGAAGATTCCTTCATCACCTATTGGAAGTTACAGCCACCAACAGAATAAAGGACAACTGAAGCTCCTAAAAATCTGTTTCTCTCAAGAATGAAGATTCTCATCCTTAAAACCTCAGAAGATTGGTATACTCCCAAGCTCCTGATACCGTTAACAGAATGAAGATTCTCATCCTTAAAACCTCAGAATATTGGTATACTCCCAAGCTCCTGATGCCGTTAACAGAATGAAGATTCTCATCCTTGAAATCTCAAGAGATTGGTATACTCCCAAGCTCCTGATACCGTTAACAGAATGAAGATTCTCATCCTTGAAACCTCAAGAGATTGGTATACTCCCAAGCTCTTGATACCGTTAACAGAATGAAGATTCTCATTTTGGCTTCCCCAGTAGATTGGTATACTCCCAACCTTCTAACCCAAAATGCCTGAATGAAGATTCTCATTTCTCGTTCCCCCAGTAGATTGGCATACACCCGACCTCCTGATATTCCCGACAGAATGAAGATTCTCATTCTCAAAGTGGAATAAGTTTTTTCCAGAATCCTGAGTTTTACTCTCCAACAGGATAGCTACTTTTCAACAGTATGACTATTCCCCACAGAATTCTTATTCCCCAAGCAGAATGAAGACTCTCATTCTCAATTCCTCATAGAGTTTTTCAGATATTCCCCGGAGAAGATCTCCTCAAAGCAGGAATACCTAGTAGATTGGCATACAACCCAAACTCCTGATTTCCCCAACAGCGGTCCCAGGACTTCTCATTTTCAACGATCAAAGGATTTATTATCCCCGGCAGCAGTCAGAGATTTATTTTCCCTGGCAGTAGTCAGAGATTTATTTTCCCCGACAGCGGTCAAAGATTTTATTATCTCCAGCTATCCAGGATTTATCTCCCTCAGCAAGACGCTTAATCATTTTACATACAGATTCATTACATTCGTATAACACATACATTGCATCATACAACATAACTTTGTGTTTCAGCTAATATTTTACCCTTCACAGGTTAAGTTTAGCAAGTTTCAAGCTTCAAAGATTTCTGAAAACAATTTACGGATGCCTCCCGACACAGATGCTAATCTGTTGCTTATTCAGACCCCCAGCTCAGAGACGTTCCAAACATGGATACCTTTCTGATACTCATCCACTCACCTACAACATACAATTCAACAAATATTCTTGGATGGCATCTTTAAGCCCATCTCTGACAAGATTCTATCATATTTCCAAATGGCATCTTTAAGCCCATTCCCTCAACTATGCTTTGACGAGTGCAAATTTTCGGGCACTCTAGTGTCCAATCGTCTTTTACCTCCGAGTCGCAAACGGAAAACTTTCCAATCTAACTCTTCAGGTTCAAGAAAATTGAACAGGGGAAACTGTTGTACCCCAAAATTTTCCCTCCCTTTTTCACAAGAAATCACAACCTCAGGGTTTTCTCTGATTTTTTAGACCGGCTCGAGAATCGGTCAAACAGACTCTTCTTTAACAGTAAATCCAGAATTAGGGTTTCCACTGATTTTGTTGAAATTGGCTCAAGAATTGATCAGGCAGACTTTTATTTGACAATAAATCTGGAATTAGGGTTTTCGCTCGTATTTCTCAGAAGAAATTGAATCCTCAGTAATTCAGTTGACTGTTACATTATTTTTACGCTTGTTCAAGATTACTGGTTGTTTCTCAAAATCTAAATATCTGGGATAAGAGCTGAGGCTTTTGTTTGAAACTTTGAGGCATTGGTTTGATTGGTGGAGTGAAAGGTGTATGGAATGCTTGTTTGTTTAACTGTACAACGCATATGTTAATTGGAATACCAGGCGTATGGTGATTAATGCAAGGTTGCGAGACGACAAAGTTTGTTGATTATTTATTCTGGATTAAAGTTATTGGGATACATTTCCAGTTATTTTAATTTAAGAGTCTTAAATAATTAAATAGACAATACAAGGAAAGAATGGAATATTTGACAGTAGAAAATTCTTATTTGACAAAGAATTTTTTTATTTATTTCAAATGTTGTTACAAATTTTATTCGAATATTGTAAATTTACAATTTACAGTGTTTACAATAATATTTGTTACAATAAATGAAAAGAAAATAAAATAAATCTAAAGCCTAAATCTCTCGAAATCTTTGACCTTTACTGCGTCCTCCATTATTCAACTGGTACTTACCTGCAAAGGACAGAAGAAAAAGGAAATCAGTGCAATTAACTGAAAAGCATTTTTAAGCAGATAAATAAAAAATCATCATTAAAGCTTGTTGGCCGGAATCAGAAATGCTATATTCATCATGTTTCATTTTCCTCTCTGCAAATCACAAGAAGATTTCTCTTCTCGATTCACAGAGAGAAAAATAAATATATAAAATTGCAAGCATACAAGTTATTCAAAATGCAAAGGCACAAGGCTGCACACAAGGCAAACTGTACTACAAACTAAATTCCAAGTTGCATTAGTTAAACTGCAATGAAGTAACCAAGTATGTCAAACTGAGTTGCAATTCAACTAGGTGCAAAAGGCAAAAGTACACAAAGCTGTCCAAGAAAGTACAATGCAGGAAATATAGAAACAAGTACAACAATGCAGGATATGAACCAAGTTACAAGCAAGCAGGCTTGTCAATTTCATCATCATTTTCTGGCCCAACAAGCTTTTCATAATAAAATATATTAAGCAAGAAAGTGCTTTTATGGAGAGAGAAAGAGAGTGAAGTGGGGGTTTGCAGTTTCGGCAGGCTGTAAAAGGCAGTAAGAAAACAAATAGATATAAAAAAGTCTAACAGTTCAGCAAGGAGGAGAGAGAGATATAGAGCAAAAACTGCTAAACCTCCCAAAAACACAACAGACCAGCAAGTCTGCCTCCAACTGAACCTGCATAACCTGAAGCCTGCTTCCAACCACACAAAATACCAGAAGCAAGCAAGCTAACAACAAGCCTGCCTTCAAAAACTCAACAGCATGCCTGCCTTCCCAAAAAGCAAAAACAACAAACCTGTAAAACTAAAACACTCAGTTACAAACCTGCTAAAAGTGCAAGCTCAAACTAAAAACCCTGAGACCTGTTTGTAAACACAAACAAGCCAGCAAATCTGCTTCCCACATCAAACTGCCTCCAAAACACAAAGCCTGCATTACAAACTTGTAAACTGCTTGCAAATCCAAACACCCAATCCTGCCTTACAAACACAGCAAACCTGTGAAAACTGCATTACCTGCTTACTAAAAGCTAAAATCAAAACAAGTTCAAAACCTGCCTGTACTAAACTCTAAAACTGCTTTCAAAACCAAAAAACCTGTAAGCAACAAAACATACAGGCCTGGTTCAAAGGCTACAAACTGCAATTTAGCAAAACTGTAATTTACTCACAAGCCTACAAACCTGTAAACTCACAAATCTGCAAGAAACTGCAGCTCAAGCCACAAGCTGCAAAATCAGTTCACATCATCCTCAACCATAAACTATGAATGTTCAGAAAGAGGAAGACAATAACACCAAGATACAGTAGTTTCAGAAAATGCTTTCATCCTTAACAAGAAGAAGGGAAGAGAAGCAAAGGAGCAAAAGTCTTAGAATATATATTCATCATCACGAAAATCAAACTTAGTTCAAAACAAGAAGTTCTCAGAATAGGTTTTCATCATCAAACAATCAGTAATCAACATCAACTCAAATCAAAACAACCAAATCAACAACAAGCAAATCTCATAATATCATCATCATTTAACCTAGAAGAAAGAGGAAAAATCTAGAAGCAAAACGATATAGGGTTTTTAGAAACGAAATCATCATCAAACATCAATGAAAGTTCAAACAATATAGTTCTCAGAACAAGATCACCATCAAACAACGTAAAGAAACAAAATACCAGGAACGCCGTCATCATCACGCTCTCCCCCCCGCTTGGCCACCAAAGAGCGCCACCGGACTCACGCCCCTCTTTCCCCATCACTTTCTTTCAGAAGAAAAACGCCAAGGTATAATTTCCTCTTCCTCGAGCCTTTCTGCATCTCATGCGTAACCATAAGAATTAAAACATGCAAGCAATCAATAAACAATTTTGAAATCGTAAAAACCCTAAAACATGAATGGAATAATTCGTACCGCTCAAAGCACTGAAACACACACCACTGTGAGGAGGAAGGGAGCGGATGAGGGCGGCGCACCGGTAGCCAGGTTCGTGAGAGAGAATCAAACGTTTTGCTTGAGAAAGATGAAAGAAGAAGATGAGAGGAGAGGCGCCGCTGTACCAAAACTGTGAACCCTAATTTCTGAATACACAAAACTTCAACCCTAAAAATTTGTTCAATATTCATCATGGGCCTTCGCCCAAACAAAACCCCTAAGCCCAATACTTCTTACTAACACGCACCCCCTCCTTTCCCTCTTTTCTGGCCATTTTCTTCTTCTTTAGGGCCATCTAAGAACACATTCTTAAGCCCACCTTTTTATTTATTTATTTAAACTCTTTTCTTTTCTCTAAACTAATACTTTTCTTTATCACTTTATTTTCATTTTTATAATCTAATTCTTTTTCTTTCTTTCGTTAAATAAAATATATTAAATTTTTGTATAAATTTTCTTAATAATTTTCCTTAATAATTATTACATTTAATAAACATACATAAATAATAAAACTTTAACTTAAATAATTTTTCTTTTCTTTAAAGAACTCTTTATTTACCTAATCAATAAAAAACACAAAAGATAAGTAAATACTCAATTTTCCTTAGGTTAAATTTTTATTTGATCATTTGTAAATAAATACACGCATCTCATATTTCTTTGATTTTCATTATTTTATACTTTGTTATAATTTTACATGGGAAATGCGACAATTCGATTTGGTTGTAACCCATAATATTTGGGACATTATTCTGATAAGACTCATCCCCATTTGTAAATAAATTGTACCCCCATCCCCGGATACTTATTTGTAATAATTTAGACTTTAAATTCCCGCAATTTATCGCTTTCAATATACTGTATAGTAATTAGGGTTTGTATGCGAAGATTCAAAATCAATCGCTAGATAACCTAATACAAGATAAATGCATGAAAATCAATACACAATTCACACTTGCACCTCTAGGGTAACCTCGCTTGTTGCCTCGGAAAATGCAATCATGTCCCTCGAGTATGAGACACTCTAGCAAATGTACCTTCAATAAACAAAGATCTTAGTCCCTCGATGACCCTCGATGTTTCCTTCGATAAAATGATCTCGTCCCTTACAAAATTGCTAGAGCGTCTCACAAGTTGCTTTCAATGATTGTATGCGATGACCTGCGCCTGTCCCGTTTAAACATCCTAACACAAGGTTGTTCACCAAATACAATGGTGAAACAACACTGTTAAAAGGGTTAAAAACATAAGAAAAATATTTGAGTAAAATAGGGTAGACAACTCTTAGTTACTTGATCAAAAAATCTTGCAAAACATCCTTGCCATTTACAAACACACTTCACAACACAACTTCAAAACAACTTCAAAACAACTTTCAAAACATTGAAATATCTTTTCAAAAAGACACAAACCTTTGTATATATTCAAACAAGAATCATTACAAAGGTTGCCTAGACAAGGCATCTTTTTTCAAAACATTTTCAAAACCACACACACAAAGCACCATTTCAAACAATTGAAAAGTAGAGGCAAGTGATCTAAAACAAGTAACTAAGAGCCCATGGATAACCATGGATAGAAAGGGTGCTAATACCTTACCTTTCTATAATATACTCCCCGAACCCAAGAAAACATGTCAAAGGTCTTTCCTGTGCTTTTTGACCTTTCTTTAGGATAATAGAAAAAGTCGGTGGCGACTCTTGCTAAACCGAAACATTTGCGAACACAAACGCAAAATCCCAAGTCAGTTCTCCCACCGTATCACACCCGGTGGAACAAGACTTCCAGTTATCAGTCCCCAGTAAAAGTCGCCCAATTTCTCAGGATTCCCCAACAGGATTTAACAAGCAATACATGGTGTTTCCCGTACAACAGAGTTTATTTCTCTTGCGAATAGAAGCTCATCAACTCATCCGCACTTCAAAATATGAAGACTTACACTCCACGTCCCCCAACAGAGGTCAAAGACTTATTTTCCCTAATCCAAGAGTGTTACAGCAGCATAGCTTACATGCCCATACATCGCATCCATACGTCATAACATTGACAACACGAACGCATATGACATAATCTCATTCATTTTATTGAGAACATCATTATACAATGCATTTCATACATCATGACACTGCATACAACTAATCTTTCATATCTTCAGGAAAGATCAGTCAGCAGATGGCTATCATCAAAAATTTACAAAGGTCAGAGATTGATACCTGAGACAAGCCAGGACAATTATCTACATGACCAACTGAAGAAATCCTGCACGGGTTTCTTCTCATTTAGCTTTCAGATACAGTTCAAATACGCTCTAGACACAGATGCCATTCTAATACTCATTCAGATTCACCTTTCAGATACAGTTCAGATACGCTCCAGACATGGACGCCATTCTAATACCCATTCAGATTCAGATTTCAAATACAGTTCAGATACGCTCCAGACACGGACGCCATTCTGATACTCATTCAGATTCAACTTTCAAATACAGTTCAGATACGCTCCAGACATGGACACCATTCTGATACTCATTCAGATTCAGCTTTCAGACACAATTCAGATACACTCCAGATACGGATGCTATCCTGATACTCATTCAGATTCAACCTTCAGATACAATTCAGACACGCTCTAAATACAAATGCCATCCTGATACTCATTCAAATTCACCTTCAGATACAATTTAGATATGCTCCAGATACGAACGCCATTCTGATACTCATTCAAATTCAAATTTCAAAAATGAGTCAGATACAGTCCATTTATCGATATTATTCTGATGCTCAATCTAACACATCCACTATTCTAGTATAAATCAACCAGAGATTTATTCTGACACTTCTTCTATTCCTACCAGCAATCATTTTGGATAGCATCTACAAGACCATCTCCAAACAACTTTCCATCATCTCTCCAAATGGCATCTTTAAGCCCATTCCATACACCATCAACCATCACATCCTCGAGTGCAAATTTCTAGGCACTCTAGTGTCCAATCATCTTCCACCTTCAAGTCACGAATGGCGAATCCGCCAGTCTAACTCTTCAGGTTTAAGAAGATTGAAAAGGGGAAGCTGTTGTACCCCAAAATTTTACCTCTCACTTATCAAATATTTTCTCACAAAGATCTCTCTTGGATCAAGACTACACTAGGATTGATCAACTCAAGACACCTCTTTAAGCACTGATGACTCAAATTAGAATTTGAGATTGCACAAGGATAATTGAACTTTCAATGCCTCATATGACTTTCGTGGATCATTATGGACCCTCAAGATTACTAATATCAAGTTTCAAGCCTTGGATCACACTTTTTCCCAGTCAATTGAGCAGTTGACCTAAAAATTAGTTGTATTGGGGAAAAAGTCAACTATGGACAATATACAATCAAAATTCATAATTTTTTATCCAAATCAACATTATAAACTCATATTTATCATTTTATCATGTTTGGACCACAATTCCTCAAGAAATTTGATCAAATCATCAAAAGGGCAAAATGGTCAAAATTAGGATTTTGACCGAGAAAGGGCAATTTTTGATTTTTGACCTAGCAAATGGTTAATTGGTTTGAGGCATGATCTCTAGAGTTCAATTAAATGGAATGATCCAAAACATTGTTCAAGATCAATTGGATTGATAGTGAATTTTCAGTCAACTGATCAAAAGTCAACTGTACACTGAAAAGTCAAACTTTGACTTTTTGGTCAAAATCAAGTGTCAAAAATCACAATTCATCAAAACATGTCAAAATATGAAACTTATTCATAAATAAATTAAAAAGTCAAGATTTCATTTTGAAAAGTCAAAGTTTTCAAACTTAGAAATTTTTCTAAGTGTTGAAAACCTCATGTTTTTCACAACTTTGAGCCAATTTTTCACCATGATGCAAGATGATTCAAAAGAAACTTTCAACATGAAAGTTGTATATCTCTATGATATCTACAACATTTATTTACAAAACTTCTTCTAAAAATAATTGGATCTCAAGTTATTAATTCATGAAGTTATGATCTTGAAACTAAACACTTAGTGAAATTTTAAACATTTTTGGCCAAGGTTTTGACCTAACTTCTGACCCAAGTTTCACCTAGTTCCAAGGGGAATTTTCAATAGTGATTCAAATAAGGGTTGTAGAGCACATTACAAGCTTTCCAAAATGTCAAAGAACTCCTTGAGATTATTCTTGAGTAGGGAGAATCAAAGAGGGGAAGTTAGGGTTTTCAAACTTGAATTACAAGTCATTTTTGATGAACACATGAACCAAATCCATGCTAGGCTGCATAATCTTTGCTTTGCAGGCCTCAAACTTGTTTGTCACTCCATAATTAAATGTTTACACAACTGTTAGAGCTTTGATCCAAGCAATTGAGCTATTATCCAAGTTGCATTTCCATTAATGGCACAAAGTTAACATTGCCATTCTTGTAAAGCAAGCTTTTTGCATATAGTCCATTCTTGAGCCTCTAACTTGTTCCCTCTGATCACACTCCATCCACAAAGTCATAAGCAAGTATGTTTAAAGCATAAAAACTCTATCTTAGCAAGTACACAAGGCTTTGAAACTTGAATTTCTCAAAAAATCACATGTTATGCATAAACTTGTGATTTTGAATTCTGATCAACAACAAGTCTCCAAACTTGTTGCTTATAAATAGAGTCACTATTTGTGATCTAGGACACGAGCTCAAGCACCCTGAAACACTACCAAACTCCCTCTATCTAGAAATTACATAAAAACTCCATTGATACACAGTTCTGACCTTAAACTTGTATCTCTCATTTCCCTCGTGCGTTTTCCCTCAAATTCATTCCTAAAGCTTCCTTACATCAAATACAAACCATCCCTGGCCCTGTTTCATAACTGTAACTCCATCTTCATCAACCTCCATAACCAAAAACAGAGCTCTACAAGTTGACTTCTCCAGACCATCTCAGCCACCCATTGCGCAAGCTAATCATTGCATTAGCTTCCTTGTAACTTGAGGAAGCTAACCTGATAATTGCAGCACTTTGAATCAAGCCCATTTGCATTTCACGATTTCCAGTTTTGAGGTATTTTTCTTGAACTTCTATCTTCATATTTAGACATTGTTAGGCTTGCATTTGTGAAGATAAAATGTAGACATCATTGACATGAAACTATACATGTCCATAGATTTCATATATTTTGATTGAGCTAGGAGAATTTTCAGTTTGAACTTTCTAAAATATTTAGGTAAGAATTT
Organism: Vicia faba; assembly: GCA_948472305.1. NCBI lineage: Eukaryota > Viridiplantae > Streptophyta > Magnoliopsida > Fabales > Fabaceae > Vicia > Vicia faba. The sequence goes on along the minus strand of CATIWC010003167.1, from coordinate 16,980 downwards.
GGTACTTTTAAAAATTCTCATTCATCTTTGATTTATAGTTCATGATATTTATATGGTTGGATTCGTATGAAAAAATGGAGCAACTTTCATGTTTACATTTTTGCAAATGGTTGAGAAATGAGCAAGTTGCAGGGCTTCTGGCTGGAGGTTGAAGATGAAGTATATTTAGGGCAAGATTTGTGTTATATATTTGTTGTTTTACATAAGTTAATGGATGTATCACCACCCCAGTGGTTAAAGCGCGCGCCTGTCACCATGAGGTCCTGGGTTCAAGCCCCGTCGTGACCTTTTACCATTTTTTCCACTTTTTTTGGACATTTTTTTTGTGTTTTTACAGCGCCTGGGCCATCCTTTGGGCCTGACCTTTTTTTCTCACAATACCCCCTGTTTCACTTATCAACCTCCCTGACTTATTTTTTTATTTATTTTTTATTTTTACTTTTTATCTTTTATTTATTATTATTATTATTATTAATACTACTACTATTATTATTATTATTATTATTATTATTATTATTATTATTATTATTATTATTATTATTATTATTATTATTATTATTATTATTATTATTATTATTATTATTTTCATTAATCATGAAAATCCAAAAATATTTGGTTTATTATTTACACTTATTTATTTTATTTTCTTATAAAATAAAAATACTAAAACATTTTCTTTTAACAAATTAATTTCTTTTTTTAATAATCAATATTTAGACTTAAGTTTAATTATTATATTATTTACTTGTAAATTAAAATTAACTTAGAATTTAGGTTTCTCTTAATTAATTAATTTTCTCATTTTATTTTTATTAATTTAAAACTTTTTTCTTAAAAACCCTAAAAATCATTTTTTAACTTAATTTCTTAATTAGTTTAAAATTAATTTTATTTAATTTTCATTAATCATTTTCTTTAATTAGGTCAAGACTAAACTCTTTCATAAAACAACAAAAAAATCATTTTTCTTTTTTACATTTGCATTTTTGCATTTTATCCTTATTTTGTACATTTATTCAAATTTAATATGGTTGTAATAATTATTTAGATTTAATTTCTCGCAATATTCCCCATTTGTAATTTGTACATCCCCCTCCCCTAAATGATGTAATAGCGTAGTAATTTTAAATTCCGCAACTTATCTCTTTATATACAAATGCTAGTAATTAGGGTTTTTGTATAGAAAGACTAAAACAAACAAATAGCAAACCCTAATCAAAGACAAATCAAGCATGAAAACCAATACACATGCACACAAACACCCCTAGAGTAAATCCACTTGGTTGCCTTTCAAAAATGGCCATATTATGCATGTGAGGTATCTTAGCAAAAACAAGCAAAATACAAGATCATAGTCCCTCGATGACGCTATCCATGTTGCCTTTCAAAATGATCTTAGTCCCTAAAGAAAAATGCTAAGATATCTTTCAACATTGCTAATCATGGTTATACGATGACCCACACCCGTCCCTTTAACATCCAAAGATAGGATTACTTACCAAATCAATGGTAAGATAACAATGTGAAAAGAAAGAGGAAATAAACATGAAAGATTTTTGAGTAGGTAGAATATTCTTAGTTACTTGCTCAATTTAAAAACTAAAACATCCTTTCTATTTTCAAAACAAACACTTATACTTCCAAAACATCTTTCAAAACTTGAAAACATTTTCAAAAGATCAACACCTTTGTATACATTCTTACGAACAAGAATAATTACAAAGTTTGTCTAAACAATGGTATCTTTTCAAAAAAAACTTTCAAAAACTACACAAAGCAGATTTTCAAACAAAAGCAAGTGATCTAGCAAGTAACTAAGAGCCTATGAAAAACCATGGATGAAAAGGGTGCTAATACCTCCCCTTTTCATAATCTACCCCCCGAACTCTAGAAACAATCTCAAAGGTCTTTCCTGTGCTTTTTTTGCCTTTCCTTTTGGATAAAAGAAAAGTCGGTGGTGACTCTTGCTAACCGCAACATTTGCGATCAAACACAAAATCACTCAAGTCAGTTCTCCCACCGTATCACAGAACTAGCGACTCTGCTGGGGATAATTTCTAAAAGTGGGGTTACCTTAGGGTTAGATCAAATTTACTTGCTTTCATTGTTTGAATTGTATTCTTTACATTATGGTTATTTGTTTGGGTTTGAATCCTCTACCCGGATTTGGGATACCTTATAGGTAATTAGAAATACATTGTGGAAACTGTGCGGGGTATACCGACACGGTCTAAAAAATAGCTACGTTAGTGCGACATATTTGTGGCTACCGGTAGCCCTTGAGTAGTCAATGAGAATACGAGGCCGCTGAGTGATGTCATGAAGCACTAATGAACTATTAGAACCTTTACTTAACCAACTTTACCATTAGGACGTAGTGAGATGATCGACTTTGGTGCAGTCAAAAGTTGGTAGATACTCGATACTACACTCATTGAGGTTTGTTTTTTTGGGATATTTCGGTCTCCATTAAAGAGGCTTGCGCTGAAACGACGCCCAAGGAAACAGATAAGTGATATTGAGCTCCTTAGAACCCGATTGCTATTGCTAGGACAGGTTTGAGCCAACTAAACTTCAAGAGGGTACTTACCTATGTAATTCTATGCAAGCCTAAACCTAAGGACTTATTTGCTTTGTTTGAATATATTTACTTGTACATAACATCATAAACATCATAACATCATACTCATATTCACTAACCATTTCAAGGATCTTGGGATTTATCTTTCCTTTTGGATAAAAGAAAAGTCGGTGGCGACTCTTACTAACCGCAACATTTGCGATCAAATGCAAAAAAATTCAAGTCAGTTCTCCCACCGTATCACAATTATTAAAATAAAAATATAGTTATTGTTAAAAAGATTATAAACCAAACTTATATTTTATATTATATTCTTTTTTTATCATGATACATCTACTATAAAATTGGAAAGTTATATATAAAATTAAAATTCAACTTCATTACTCTAATTCTAGAGGAAAAATGTTGTTATAATAATGAAATATAGTTGGAAAAATGTTCAAATATGAGATCAATTTAGATATTCCTAATTTATAATTTAATTTTAAATTTAACCTAAAATGATTAGTTTACTTTTCATTTATAAATTCAAGTCAGTATTAATTCAAAAAATAAAAACGCAACTACTATATCATTAAAATTAAGATTTAAAAAATTAATTTTGAATAATAAGCAAATCATATACAATTTTTCTCTTTCATTCTCATGAATTAGTTATGACTATTGTAAATCATTCCTTTCAATTTCAAAGAACATTACGGACTAAATGCATATCACCACCGATATATTACGTATATGAATTATTTATTTCTAATTTTTTATGTATTAAATATAACTCCTTAAATTGTGCATGTCACAAAATAATTATTATTATAGCTTATGAACAAATGAAATTATATATGTTAAAAACTAATTTTAAATATTAGATTATTCTTAGAAAATTGTTTTTCATTCTTTCTCATGAATTAAATATGACTTTTATAATAATAATAATAATGCATATAAAATAATTAATAATATACCTGTTAAAATACAAAATGATTTTAATTATACCCTATTAAGTTTATATATTGTATAATTATTATCTATCAAATAACAATAGTTTTAAAATAAGTTCATAAAGTTTTGTAACATTTCATTATTTTATACACAAATTATAAAATGAATGCTCTTGAAATATCTTTATATTTTTGATTTAATTATAAAAAAAATATATCAAATGCATCAATATTAGTATTGATGGAAACTCTTTATTAACTTAAAAAATATGAAGATATGAATTTTGAAATCTTGTTTTGATTTAATAAAAAATCATTTAAGGATTTCTATGTTGTTTGAATAAAAAAATTATTTAAATATAAAGGATTGTGTAAAACTATTTAAAACATACATTTCCCTTATACCTATTCCCCGCCTCTCTCATTTAGACGAGTTTTAGTTTTATCGTCTAATTTATTTTTGCAATCGCACCCTTGCATCTCACTTTAGAAGTTAGGTGATGTGAGAAGAAATAAAGCATAAGCCGTCTCAAAAGACATTCATAAAAAAATAGAAATCTGTGAAATTGAAAATGGGGTAATACAAATGGCATAAAAGCTATAAATTATTGAATTTATAATTGTTAAAAAAACAAAAAATAAGGAAACAATCAAAACTCCTCTAATTAAAAGAGGCAAAAACTATTTTTAACATAAAAAACATTCAAATGACTCTTAATTATAATTGTCTAAAAACATAAGATATAAATTTGAATAAAGAACCCTTATTAACAGTTGGTTTGGGATTGATTTAGACCTAGAATACAAATAAAAATGCGTATTCTCTTGACTCGTGTTCATAAAAATGCATCATTTTTCAAGCATTCTACAACTGTAATTATATAATTATTTTAATACTTCACTATTATCCAGTATAATTTAGGTGTGACAGTGATATTTAAGGGTTGAACACATATTGTATTATGTTATATATATATATATATATATATATATATATATATATATATATATATATATATATATATATATATATATATATATATATATATATATATATATATATATATATATATATATATATATATATATATAAGAAAATAATTTATTTTCTTGTATTTCTTTTTGTTACTTCTTTTCTTGTATTTCTTTGTATTTATTACTTATTATTTTCTCGGTGTCATAACTGCAAAGTATGATGTATTCAATGAAAAAAATTAAACAAGTTAAACATTTGAATTCAAAATATTTCAATTATATGTTTAGGAACATGTTGCAACACGCAGTCTACTAATGGTATGGGTTGAAAGTAAAAAATACTCAAGTTGTGACATGAATCATAGACTTAGTTGATCCTAATACTGATATCAATCTTATGTCATTTAATATTATAGTAAAGATGTGAGCTCATATAAAAAAAATATAGTCACAATAATGCAACTTAATTTTTTCAGTCTTCAAACTTAGATTTTGTTTGATTATTATAATAAAATATAGTTATTGTTAAAAATATTATAAATAACACTTATATTTTATATTATATTATTTTTTTATCATGACACATCTATTATAAAATTGGAAAGTTGGATATAAAATTAAAATTCAACTTTATTCCTCTAATTCTAGAGAAAAAATATTGTGATAATAATCAAATTTAGTCGGAAAAATATTCAAATATGAGATCAATTTAGATATTCCTAATTGATAATTTAATTTTAAATTTAATCTAAAATGATTAGTTTACTTTTCATTTATAAATTCAAGTCTTATCAGTATTAATTAAAAAAATAAAAACACAACTACTATGCCATTAAAATTAAGATTTAAAAATTTAATTTTGAATAATAAGTAGATCATATACAATTGTTTCTCTTTCATTCTAATCATTTAGTTATGACTATTGTAATTCAAAAATGGTTTTAATTTACCCTATTAAATTTATATATTGTATAATTATTATCTATCAAATAATGTTTGTTTAAAACTAATTTCATAAAGTTTTGTAACATTTCATTGTTTTATACGCAAATTATAAATCATATTGAAAGCCACTTTCAATTTATTTGAGAAACATCATTAACATTAATGATTATTCTTGTATTTCATTTTTTTTTTTATTTTTTCTTTTTGAATATATGGATAAGAATAAATACATTTCAACAAACACCGTATATATATATTCTAAGAAAATGAATGCTCTTGAAATATTTTTACATTTTTAATTTAATTATAAAGAAAAAATATCAAATGCATCAATATTAGTAATGATGGATACTCGTTATTAACTAAAAAATATGAAGATATGAATTTTGAAATCTTGTTTTGATTTAATAAAAAATCATTTAAAGATTTCTATGTTGTTTCAATCAAAAAAATTATTTAAATATAAAAGTTTGGGTAAACATATTTAAAACATACATTTCCCTTATACTTTATCCCCACCTATAGTTTTTTGCATCTCACTTTAGAAGTTAGGTGATGGGATAGAAAACAAAGCATAAGACGTCTCAAATGATATTCATAAAAAAAATAGAAATCTGTCCAACTGAAAATGGGGTAATACAAATGGCATAAAAGCTATAAAATATTGAATTTATAATTGTTAAAAAAACAAAAAAAACAAAACAAGGAAACAATCAAAACTCCTCTAATTAAAAGAGGCAAAACTATTTTTAACATAAAAAATATTCAAATGACTCTTGATTATAGTTGGCTAAATACATGAGATATAGATTTGAAAAAAGAACCCATATTAACTGTTGGTTTAAGATTGATTTAGACATAGAATTCAAATAAAAGTGCGTATTCTCTTGAGTCGTGTTCATAAAAATGCATCACTTTTTAAAGCATTTTACAATTGTAATTATATAATTATTTTAATACATAACTATTATCCAGTATAATTTAGGTGTGGCAGTGATATCTAAGGGTTGAAAACATGTTGTATTATGTTATAGATAAGAAAATAATTACTTTTCTTGTATTTTTTTGTTACTTCTTTTCTTTTATTTTGTTTGTCTTTATTACTTATTATTTTCTGAGCCTCGTAACTGCAAAGTGTGATGTATTCAATGACAAAAATTTAACAACTTGAACATTTGAGTTCAAAAAATTTCAATCTTATTAGTATAAATTCACAAAATAAAAATACAACTACTATATCATTAAAATTAAGATTTAAAAAATTAATTTTTAATAATAAGCAAATCATATACAATTGTTTCTCTTTCATTCTCATGAATTAGTTATGACTATCGTAGATCATGCCCTTCAATTGTAAAAAATATTACGGACTACATGCATCTCACCACCAATATATTATAAATATAAATAATTTATTTCTCATTTTTCTTGTATTAAATACAACTCTTTAAATTGTGCATGTCATGAAATAATTAATATTATTGTTTATTAGCAAATGTAATTATATATGTTAAAAATTAATTTTAAATATTAGATAATTCTTACAAAATTGTTTTTTATTCTTTCTCATGAATTAAATATGACTTTTATAATAATAATAATAATAATGCATTTCAATAAAAAACACTATTACAACTAAATGTATAATAGAACTTTTATAAAAATAATAATGCATATAAGATAATCAATAATATACTTGTTAAAATACAAAATGATTTTAATTATACCCTATTATATTTATATGATATATAATTATTATCTATCGAATAAAAAATGTTTTAAAATGATTTCATAAAGTTTTTTAACATTTCATTATGTTATACATAAATTATAAATTATATCAGATGCCACTTTCAATTTATTTGAGAAACATCATTAACATTAATGATTATTCTAGTATTTCATTTCTTTTCTTGTATTTCTTCTTTTTGTATATATGTATAAGAATAAATACATTTCAACAAACAACTTCAAATATCTTTATATTTATAATTTAATTATAAAGAAAAATATATCCAATGCATCAAGATTAGTATTGATAGAAACTTTTTATTAACTAAAAATTATGAAGATATGCATTTTGAAATCTTGTTTGGATTTAATAAAAACTAATTTAAATATTCTATGTTGTTTAAATCTAAAAAATTATTTAAATATAAAAAATTGTGTAAACCTATTTAAAACATACATTTCTGTTTTCCATCTCTTTCATTTGGATGAGTTTTAGTTTTATCGTCTAATTAGTTTTTGCAATCTCACTCTTAGCTTAAATATAATTTTTTGCATTTCACTTTAGAAGTTAGATGATGTGATGGGAAACAAAGCATAAGCGGTCTCAAATGGTATTCATAAAAAAAAATAAAAATCTGCCAAAATTAAAATGGGATCATACAAATGACATATAAGATATAAAATATTGAATTTATAATTGTTAAAAAAAACAAAAAAACAAGGAAACAATCAAAACTCCTCTAATTAAAAGAGGCAAAATTATTTTTAACATAAAAAACATTTAATTGACTCTTGATTATACTTGGCTAAAAACATGAGATATAAATTTGAATAAAGAACCGTTATTAACCATTGGCTTGGGATTGATTTAGACATAGAATACAAATAAAAATGCGTATTATCTTGGCCCTTGTTCATAAAAATGCATCATTTTTTAAGCATTCTATAACTATAATTATATGATTATTTTAATACTTCACTATTATCCAGTATAATTTAGGTGAGACAGTGATATGTTAGGGTCGAAAACATATTGTATTATGTTATATATAAGAAAATAATTTATTTTCTTGTATTTATTTTGTTACTACTTTTCTTGTATTTTATTTGTCTTTATTAGTTATTATTTTCTCGGTCTCATAACTGCAAAGTATGATATATTCAATGACAAAATATTTCAATTATATGTTTAGGATCATGTTGACGACACAAAGTCTACTAATGATATGTGTGGAAAATAAAAAATACTCAAGTTATGACATGAATCATAGATTAAGTTGATCCTAATATTGATATCAATATTATGTCACAATATAGTAAAGATGTGAGTCCATATAAAAAATATATATATAGTCACAATAATGCAACTTAATTTTTCCAATCTTCAAGCTTGGAATTTGTTTGATTATTATAATAAAAATATAGTTATTGTTAAAAAGATTATAAACAACACTTATATTTTATATTATATTCTTTTTTTTATCCTGATACATCTACTATAAAATTGGAAAGTTGGATATAAAATTAAAATTCAGCTTTATTCCTCTAATTCTAAAGGAAAAATGTTGTGATAATAATGAAATTTAGTTGGAAAAATGTTCAAATATGAGATCAATTTAGATATTATTAATTGAAAATTTAATTTTAAATTTAACCTAAAAAGATTAGTTTACTTTTCATTTATAAATTCAAGTCTTATCAGTATAAATTCAAAAAAAAAAAAACACAACTACTATATCAATAAAATTAATATTTAAAAAATTAATTTTGAATAATAAGCAAATCATATACAATTGTTTCTCTTTCATTCTCATAAATTAATTATGACTATTGTAGATCACGCCATTCAATTGCAAAGAATATTACAGACTACATGCATATCACCATTAATATATTATGTGTATGAATAATTTATTTCTCATTTTTCATATATTGAGTACAACTCTTTAAATTGTGCATGTCATAAAATAATTAATATTTTGGCTTATCAAAAATGAAATTTTATATGTTAAAAACTAATTTTAAATATTAGATAATTCTTACAAAATTGTTTTTCATTCTTTCTCATGAATTAAATATGACTTTTATAATAATAATAATAATGCATTTAAAAAAAACACTATTACAACTAAATGTATAATAGAACTTTTATAAAAATAATAATGCATATAAGAGAATCAATAATATACCTGTTAGAATACAAAATGGTTTTAATTATACCCTATTAAATTTATATATTGTACAATTATTATAAATCAAATAACAAATGTTTTAAAAATAATTTCATAAAGTTTTGTAACATTTCATTATGTTATACACAAATTATAAATTATACCGGACGCCACTTTCAATTTATTTGAGAAACATCATTAACATTAATGATTATTCTGGTATTTTATTTCTTTTCTTGTATTTCTTCTTTATTTTATATATGGATGAGAATAAACACCTTTTAACAAACAACTTTTTATATATATATATATATATATATATATATATATATATATATATATATATATATATATATATATATATATATATATATTATTCTAAGAAAATGAATGCTCTTGAAATATCTTTACATTCTTAATTTAATTATAAAGAAAAATATATCAAATGCATCAATATTAGTATTCATGGAAACTCTTTATTAACTAAAAAAAAATAAAGATATGAATTTTAAAATCTTGTTTTGATTTAATAAAAACTCATTTAAATATTTCTCTGTTGTTTAAATCTAAAATATTATTTTAATATAAAAGATTGTGTAAACCTATTTAAAACATACATTTCCCTTATACCTATTCCCCACCTCTTTCATTTGGATGAGTTTTAGTTTTATCTTCTAATTTGTTTTTGCAATCTCACCTTTGGTTTAAATATAGTTTTTTATATCTCACTTTAAAAATTAGATGATGTGATAGGAAACAAAGCATAAGCCGTCTCAAATTGCATTCATAAAAAATAGAAATCTCTCCAAATGAAAATGGTGTAATACAAATGGCATAAAGTCTATAAAATGTTGAATTTATAATTGTTAAAAAAAAAGGTAACAATCTAAACTCTTCTAATTAAAAGAGGAAAAATTATTGTTAACATAAAAAAAATCAAATGACTCTTGATTATAGTTGGCTAAAAACATGAGATATAAATTTGAAAAAAAGAACCCTTATTAACAGTTAGTTTTGGATTGATTTAGACAAAGAATTCAAATAAAAGTGCAAATTCTCTTGAATCGTGTTCATAAAAATGCATCATTTTTTAAAGCATTATACAACTGCAATTATATAATTATTTTAATACTTTACATTATCCAGTATACTTTAGGTGTAGCAGTCATATCTAAACGTCGAAAATATATTGTATTATGTTATATATAAGAAAACAATTTATTTTCTTGTATTTATTTTTGTTACTTCTTTTCTTGTATTTTCTTTGTCTTTATTACTTATTATTTTCTGGGCCACATAACCGCGAAGAATGATGTATTCAATAGTAAAAATTAAACAAGTTGAACATTTTAGTTCAAAATATTTCAATTATATGTTTAGGCCTGAAAGAGAAGAAGAGAACACTAGTGCAGAAATGACTTTTTACATCGGGTAAAATTGACTTTTTACATTGGTTTTGGGTCCGATGTAAAGTCAGGTGATATGGTAAATCAGGGACTTTTTACATCGGTTCTGGGACCGATGTAAAAAGTCCCTTTTTTACATCGGTTATAATATCAGAACCGATGTAATAACCTGTTATTATGCATATTTTTTAAAAAATTGATCCAGTTTTTTACATTGGTTGGAAGTAATACCCGATGTAAAAAGTACCTTTTTTACATCGGTTATAATATATGAACCGATGTAAAAAACAATTATTATGCACATTTTTTTAAAAAATTGATCCAGTTTTTTACATCTGTTGGAAGTAATACCCGATGTAAAAAGTCCCCAGTGATGCGACTTTTTACATCGGGTATTACTTCCAACCGATGTAAAAAGTCCCTTTTTGAAAGTTTTTACATCAGTTTTACTAATAACCGATGTAAAATGTATGAAATTTTTTTGGAATAGATTATTTATTTTCTGGGTTTCCCTATACAAATATAATTTGTACCCATTTTTTCATATTTTTCCAATATCAAACAGACTATATTTATGTCGCTATATAGATTTCATAGCTTTCCAACATCACATATATCACATTTAGGACGATGTTTTCATATTTTTCACAACAAACTTACAAATTGAACAATTGTATTGCAAACTTGTATTGTATTACAACATACAAACTTACAATTACAAATTCTTCACAAAATATAAAACAATATTCAACTATTTATAAGTCTTTTTCAAAACTTACAATTACATAATATTCACAAAATATACATATACTAAAATATTCAACTATTTCTAAGTTTCCAAACTTGAATTACCAATATAAAATCTTCGGTAGACAACACCAAAATCATATTGCCTGACAATAAATAATAACAATTAACATCAGCAAAAAAATCAAGAAACTCAACACATGAGCAAAAACCACATGTATTGTGCAAAAACCACAACTTATACAATTCTATAAAACTCACCAAGCTAAACTTAAGTTACATGTAAGTCAAAGAAACATTTTTCCCAACGAAGTCGCAAATCATATAAATCATCTGGTGTTAATTCTGTTGGGTCATCAAATACCTATAATACATAAATATAACAATATAGAGTTATTTTTAAAATTCATATTAAGTCGAAAAACAAAAAGTAAAGAACAAAGTAAAGTTATTTTAGTACCTGCATCCAATTCTCGGTTATATTAGCAGAGACAATATCCAACATATTTTTCATCACATAGTATCCACAATCATTAGAGTTATGTTGTTGCCTTGTCTACAATTGAATGACATAATTAGTGAATATTTATCGTATATATTTAACTATAGAATTACAATTTACATCACACTTACATTGGGATGAAGCCATGTAGCCTTTTTTCTATTTCCATTTGCCATTTGATGAATCCCAAAAGAACTAATACAGAAGATATAAACATCACATAACTAAATATACTCGCCAATGAAAAATCACATAACTATTAGTTGTCAATGAAAGTCACATGAAAGATAAACTTACTTTGTAATAATTTTCTTCGTGTTCTTGTCAATTTCCCGATGAAGTGAACAAAATACGACAACTAAATTGTCTCTTGGACACATGACTATTAATTGCCAATGTCTCCTGTACGTGTGTGTGGAAACAGAAAAGAAAAGTCGCATATAAATATATATGTTATCAAAATCAAAATTAAATAATATAAAACACAATTTCATAAAATTTCTTACCCATGAATTAATGGTAGTAAGTGGCACGCTCTGTTTTCATCACGTAACTTTTCTAGCACGTAATTTTTAACATCTTCTTGAGATTTCGCTACATTATCATTATAAATACACCTAGCAGGGTCCATAAATCCATATAATTCTGAAACGGAATTCTCAAGACAAACACGATGAATATACCTGAATAATTTTTAAAATTAACATTAGAATCAAAGTGATGAGAGATATAACATATTAATAGAGATTGACTTTAATAAAACAATAAAATTTACTTACGTGCACCAAATTTGAAGAATAGACACGTCAAGCCAATGACCTAAACCCACCAATAAATCTCTGATACATTTAGCTGAAACATAAAAATTAGAGACACTCGCACAATGACTTAATTGTATTGCCAAATGGTTATCATCCAATTTCAAAACCATGAGTAACAATCTCTGAACATCATCAACTTCCACGTCTTTTGTGCTTCCCTTTGCAGCTGAACAACTTCCTTTTCCGCTTCCATCAATAATTTCCAATTTTTGAATGCATTTAATATCACCTGTGCTTTGTGATAAACCCATAGACTTAAGTGTCTCCATTAATGATTGCTGAAACATCTTACGCTCTTCAACCAACTTTTCTTCAAGTTCAGCTCTAAGTTTTGTTTCCAATATTGCAAGTTGTTCATTTACGTCGATATGTTGACTTTTTCTTCCAAAGTAAGTGCTTTGTTTATGGTGTTTTCCAACACCACGAACACGACCTCCATGCTCAGATGTTCCAATGGCTATGATAAGATATCGTTACGTCCATCTGGAACAATTGCACCTTTTTCAGCTTCTTGAACAAGAGAATCCTACAAAATGCAAAAACATCAATTAATCAATCACAAATATAATGATACTTTGTAAACACTACACTAACACAAAGACACTCTCTTAAATTTTTTTCAAAACCTTGTCCATATGTTTTTCTCAAACCATTGTTCTTAACAAATAAAATATCCAATTATTTTGAAAAAACACATTTCTCATTTAACAATTTATTACTAATTGTTATTATTTTTACACTTTGCACCACTAATACATAACTGATTCTCACTGGTTTCCTTTTCTAATAATTTCAAAACGATCTCCATATATTCAATTTTTGTCTCAGAACCTGTAAATACTTAATAATATAACAATCTTCATGTTTCACTCTTCACCATCATGATCATGAAATTTCACACTGCACAAACACTAACATACACCATATTTTCTTGAAACAAGTAGCTTGTTGCATTAGTTAAAGTTACTAAGTTTAGTATCTATAAACATGTATAACTTTATCTTAAGGAAGAACCATAGAAATTTAAACTATCGTATACTAGCCAACTGCATAATATTGATATGTAATGTAACATAGCATAAAGCATAAAAATGCTGAAATTGTAATGAAAAAGAAAATGCAAAAAAGAAAAGAAATAGAATTAGAACGAACCCCATAATGATTTGCAGAATGATTTGCAGAAGACGGGACCGATGAATCGGCAACGAGGAAGCATTTGAAACGACGATGTAATAGGCGGCGACGGTGTGAGCCGTTGAAACGGCGAGGAAATCGGGCGGCGATGGTGAGCCCGTGACGGTGTTGGGTGTTGGAGGCGGTATGCGTCGCGGAAGTGGTGTTGGCGGCGACGGTGTAGGCAGCGACGGTGTTGGCAGCGTCGTGGAAAAATGGGTCGGAATGGGTCGATAATGGAAAATGTACAGTTTTCGTGAATAAAAGAAAATAGTGTTTATACTTTTTTACATCGGTGGAAACCCCCACCGATATAAGGGGTTGGGCTATTACATCGGTGGAAACTCCCACCGATTTAATAGTTTGCTTTTTTTTTTTTAATACGTGTTAGGCTATTACATCGGTGGAACTCCCACCGATTTAATAGTTTGCTTTTTTTTTTAACACGTGTTGGGCTATTACATCGGTGGAAACTCCACTGATTTATTAGTTTGCTTTTTTTTTAACACGTGTTTGTCTATTACATCGGTGGAGAGTCCCCAACCGATGTAATAGCTTACCTTTTTTTTTTTTTTTTTTTTTACACACGTTTTATGATTTTTCAATATAATTTATATATTAATTCAAAGAATCACTTTTTACATCGGTGTTTATTTAAACCGATGTAATAGCTTACTTTTTTTTTTACACACGTTTTTATGATTTATCAATATATTTTATATATTAATTCAAGCACATTTTTTACATCGGTTTGTATTTAAATCGATGTAATAGCTTACTTTTTTTTTTACACACGTTTTTATGATTTATCAATATATTTATATATTAATTCAAGCACATTTTTTACATCGGTTTTTATTTAAACCGATGTAATATATTGCTTATATTTTTTTTAACTTTTTTGTCACCTTGTTTCTTATTTACAAAAATGCCACCATGTTTTTTTTCTGGAATCTTTTACATCGGTGGATGAGATTGCCCGATGTAATAGGTGACGAAAAAATTTTTTTCCCTTATTTTTTATATCATTGGAAATAAATACCTGATGTAAAAAGTTTGTTAACTGTATTTTTTACATCACCTATTTTGATACTCGATGTAAAAACCTTTTCTCAAATGTCTTTTTTTTAGTAGTGAGGATCATGTTGACGACATGTAGTCTACTAATGATATGTGTGGAAATAAAAAATACTCAAGTTGTGCCATGAATCATAGACTTAATTGATCCTAATATTGATATCAATCTTATGTCATCAATATTATAGTAAAGATGTGAGCCCCTATAAAGAAAATATAGTCACAATAATGCAACTTAAATTTTTCTAGTCTTCAAGCTCGGATTTTGTTTGATTATTATAATAAAAATATAGTTATTGTTAAAAAGATTATAAACGACACTTATATTTTATATTATATTCTTTTTTTATCATGATACATCTACTATAAAACTGGAAAGTTGTATATAAAATTAAAATTTAGCTTTATTACTCTAGTTCTAGACGAAAAATATTGTTATAATAATGAAATTTAGTTGGAAAAATGTTCAAATATGAGATCAATTTAGATATTTCTAATTTATAATTTAATTTTTTAAATTTAATCTAAATGATTAGTTTACTTTTCATTTATAAATTCAAAAATAAAAACACAACTACAATATCATTAAAATTAAGAATTAAAAATTAATTTTGAATAATAAGCAAATCATATACAATTATTTCTCTTTAATACTAATGAATTAATTATGACTACTGTACATCATGCCCTTCAATTGCAAATAACATTACGGACTACATGCATATGACCATTACTATATTATGTATATGAATAATTTATTTCTCATTTTTCATATATTGTGTACAACTCTTTAAATTGTGCATGTCATAAAATTGTTAATATTATGGCTTATCGGCAAATGAAATTATATATGTTAAAAACTAATTTTAAATATTAGATAATTCTTACAAAATTGTTTTTCATTCTTTCTCAATGAATTAAGTATGACTTTTATAATAATAATAATGCATTTACAAAAAATCACTATTACAACTAAATGTTAATAGAACTTTAATAAAAATAATAATGCAGATAATAGAATCATTAATATACCTTTTAGAATACAAAATGGTTTTAATTTACCCTATTAAACTTATATATTATATAATTATTAATCTATCAAATAACAAATGTTTTAAAAATAATTTCATAAAGTTTTGTAACATTTCATTATGTTATACAAAAAGTATAAATCATATCGACGCAACTTTCAATTCTATTTGAGAAACATCATTAATATTAATGATTATCTGGTATTTCTTTTCTTTTCTTGTATTTCTTCTTTTATTTTATATGTGGATGAGAATAAATACCTATAACGAACAACTTTTATATATATATATATATTATATATATATATATATATATATATCTATATATATTATATTATTATATATATATATATATATATATATATATATATATATATATATATATATATATATATATATAATATATATATATATATATATATATATATATATTTGTTTTCTAAGAAAATGGATGCTCTTGAAATATCTTTATATTCTTATTTAATTAAAGAAAATTATATCAAATGCTTCAATATTAGTATTTCATGCAAACTCTTTATTAACTAAAAAAAATGAAGATATGAATTTTAAAATCTTGTTTTGATTTAATAAAAACACATTTAAATATTTCTTTGTTGTTTAAATCTAAAATATTATTTAAATATAAAAGATTATGTAAACCTATTTAAAACATATATTTCCCTTATACCTATTCCCCACTCTTTCATTTAGATGTGTTTTAGTTTAATTTTCTAATTTGTTTTTGCAATCTCACCCTTGGTTCAAAATATAATTTTTTACATCTCGCTTTAGAAAATTAGATGATGGGATAGGAAACAAAGCATAAGCCGTCTAAAATTGCATTCATAAAAAAATAGAAATCTGTCAAAATGAAAATGGTGT